>JARDXD010000781.1:0-65256 GCA_029218145.1 Aphanocladium album
GGTACATCCCGGCAAACCAAGAATAACAGAGAAATGGAGAGCTATGGCTTTGAAAGTCGAGGAGTAATAAGATGCCTGGATATGGTTTAAAGGGCTGCCATATCTGTTCGCCTGTTGGTCGACTCGAATCTCTACACGGGACGTAGTTTTCTATACTGTTCATGGCTGTATGTGCCAGCTTGGGAGAGAATTTTCATTATGTTGACGGTTATCGCCCTGATACCTACTATTAGCGACTGAAGGGCGGGTTCGAAGATGAGACCTTGAGTTGCTGGCTCATATCATTCGCGCTGAAGGATTGCGCATGAGGATCAGTTGCATCCATTGGCCCTTTCATCAAGCGATGTTTTGGTCGTTTTTTTCTTTCTTTTCATAATATCTGATCTATTTATTTTCTATACTTTTACTATTTTGTTAAACTAAGACGAGACACCGCTGAACTTGTTGATCCAGTCAATCACTTCTCTGTGCCAAACGAGAGAATTCTCTGGCTTCAGAACCCACTACTTGCGTGTCAGTACGAGTATAACTCTATGATGGACTGCTGAAAACTTACGTGGTTCTCGTCGGGGAACATGAGGAGTCTGCTGGGAATCTTGCGCGCTTGCAGCACGTTGAACATGGCCAGACCCTCGGCGACACTGAGGCGGTAGTCCAACTCGTTGTGAATGACCAGCATAGGCGTCTCCCAGTTGCCGGTGTGTAGGGATGGATCCCACTTGGCGTAGATTTCACGCTTGTCCCAGAGAGTGCCGCCAAAGTCGTGCTCGGGGAAGAAGAGCTCCTCGGTGGACCACTGAGACTGGGTAGAGAAGACACCGTCGTGGCAAACAATGGCCTTGAAGCGCTTGCCCAGAGGGTGGCCCTGGAACCAATCTATCTATCCGTTAGTGACGACTTTTTTTGTTGAATTCTGCAGAATTGACTTACTCATCATGTAACCACCGTATGAGGCACCAAGGGCAACGGAGCGCTCAATGTCGACGTTGGGCAGCTCCTTCTCAATGTACTCAAAGGCCTTGACGAGATCGTCGTAAGGCGCGCCGCCCCAGTTGCAGGCAATAGCATCAGTGTGAGCCTGACCATAGCCAGTGCTGCCCGTGGGGTTGGGACAGACCACAATGTAGCCCTGCTCAGCAAAGATGGCGGGGTTCCAGCGAGTGCTCCAGTCGTCCATCCAAGCGCTCTGGGGGCCTCCGTGCACGAGGAAGGCGAGAGGGTACTTTTTGTTCTTGTCAAAGTCAGAGGGATACATGCAGAGGGCATGGTTATCGTAGCCAGCAGAACCAGGGTACCAGATCTCAAAGCATTGCTCCTTGGTGAGGCCAAAGGTCTTGCCATTCTTGGAGCTGGAAGATATTTCGGTAATGTTCTTGTTCTCATGGTCCAGAGTTAGATATCTCGAGCTCTCAACGCGCGAACGCGCGCTGATGAAGAGTGTGGTGCTGTTGCCCAGCAGCTGAGCATCGGCGACGACACCATCTTCGAAGATGGGAGTAGGAAGATCATTGACCTCGGAGAGCGACGAGGGAAGCTTCCAGAGAAGCACTCTTCCGTGCTGCTCCGCTGTGACAATCAACTGCTTGTTATCTGCAGACCACAGAATGGAGGAGGGGCTGCGATCCCAGCTGCCTCTGTCGTCGCTGCTTGGATAGTACGTCTCGACGCTCTGGAGGTTGCTGATGTCGGGAATGACGAGCAGCTGGTGTTTGTCGGCCTCGTTCTGGATATCATGCATGCGCAGGAACGCGAGGGACTTGCCATCGCGAGAAAAGGTAGGGTTGTGCGTGTAGCCCTGGAGCTTGCCAGTCTTGACAATCTGGGGGGTACCAGGCTTCTCTGTAAACGACTTGAGGGGCGTGTAGTACAAGTCGGTCTTGGTGTAGCGAGCCAGGTCGATCGTGGGGTCCTTGGCGACGAAGGCGATGCCATTCTCATTAATGTCGTAGTCGGAGGCGCCACCAAAGGGTCCGACGGGACACGCCAGCTCGATGCCGACGAGCAGGTTGTAACTGTTGTTCTCCAGGGTCCACTTGCCGTCCTTCTTCTCGAGCTGGCCGTACCAGAGGGCATTCTCGTTCTTGGTCTTCCAGGTGTCCCAGTGGCGAACAAACAGCGAGTCGTAAATCTTGCCGGTGGAGAGCGACGGCTTCTCGTCGGCGGCGAAGAAGAGGGCGCCTTGGGGTGTGGTGACGGCGGCGGTGACGAGCGCAACCTTGCCGCTGCTGAGAGCCTTAGTCTTGGCACTGGAGAGCGAGCCTCGGAAAGTGTGAATCAGGCTGGGTCTAGATGTAACGTTAGTTCGGTTGCGAGTTGATCCTTAATTGAGTCTTCCAAGGCTTACTCGGCTGAGGGCGTCTCGACATCCTGGTAGTAGAGCTCGGTACCCTTGTCGCTGCCCTTGAAAAAGGCAACTTCATTGTCGCTCAGCCATACAGGGTCGCTGGCGCCAGTGTCCTCGGAGACGAGGTGTGAAGATCCATCCTTGAGGCTGAGGATGCGAATTTGAGCGGTCTTGGAGTGAGTCTCGAAAGAGTATGTCGACACCTGTGTAGGGTCTTTGTTAGCGTCGTTGTGACCGGTTCCAGCAACCAATTGCCTCCAAAGACAAACGTACAGTATACAGAACGAGGTCTCCTCTGGCATTGGGCACACCAGCCGAGCGGCGCGGCGCGGAGAGGAGGACCTGAGGCGTGAACTTGGAAGCTTGAACCGTCATGTTTGACTAAGTGTGTTGTCTAAGCGGATTCAGAGGGCGTTTGGCTGGAACAGGAAGCAATCGCAATCCTCGTCAATGTCATACACGGAACGGAACTGATTGAGAGCAAGAAGAGGGGAAGAAGGAAGGGGGAAAAGGCTATCGCGGCATGGAGCGGATCTCATGAGGTAAAGGAATAGTCGAGGCGGCATTGCTAGCTCCAATGCGGGAGCCTTCAAGGTTGGTGGGTGACCCCGCATCAGAGCCGGACACCAGGTAGGGTAGGTAGGGAACAGAAAAGGCGATAAATAAAATTCTTTAAATTTTTTAATAGATCTATATTTTTTATATATTCTATTTTCTTTTTTATATAATTTATTTTATTTAATCTTTTGAGACTGCTCGATATTTTTGTCACCCCGGTACCCGGCTGGTGCTGGTGCTGGCACAGCGACATGAGCCCCTCATCTTCCCCAACCTCTCACCCGCGTTGGGCAGCTGCAGGCGTTTTTAGCGGCTGCAGCGGCCACATGCGGGTACCTGATGCGGGTGGTTCGGCCGCAGACCTGACTATAACGCGAGACGGATTGGGATAGATATCAATTATGCATAACTTTGATCAATTTCTCTGCCGAGTACATTCGTGAGGAACAATATAAAGATTGGATACATTGAAAGAGAGGTAAGATGTAAATGTTTGTATATATTCAAAGGATGCTCCAACTTTTGCCTTGACGCAGATGTGCTACTTATTCAGAGTAATGCCGCCTTTTTGTATATATCCCAGAAACTATAAAAAAAAAACGCCGTCGCCAATATGATTGATATGATGCCCCATAGTATTCCAACGCCAGATATAAACGAAAAGAAAACAAGAATCAGGCCTCGAGCCATCGTCTACGCCTTGATCATGAAGATTTGCGCCAGGGCCTTGGCGTCCATGACGGCCTGCCTCTTTTGCGCAATGTAGCGCGACCGCGAATAGTTGCGCTGCGTCAAGGGCGTTGACGTCCCCGAGGTGGCCGCCGGCGTGGATGCGCTGCCGTCCTCGTCTGAATCCTCTGAATCGCTGCTGCTGCTGTCGGAGCTCGCGGCGGCCTTGGCGGCCTTGAGACGCTTCTTTTCCTCTTTCTTCTCGCGCTTCTCCCTCTTCTTGTCCTTTTTGTCTTTCTTGGCTTTCTTCTTGGCCGCCTTTTCGTCGTCGGAGTCGTCAGAGTCGTCAGACTCGTCCTTCTTGGAAGACTTTTTCGATTTCTTCTTGTCCTTCTTCTTCTCTTCCTTCTTGCGCCTCTTCTTTTCCGCCTTGGCATCCTCATCTTCGTCCTTGCGGCGGCGTTTCTTGTCCTTTTTGTCGGTCACCTCGCTGTCGCTCTCCTCCTCGTCTTCGTCCTCGGCCTTGCGCTTCTTGGTCTTCTTGTCCTTTTTCGATTTCTTCACCTCAGACCCCTCAGGCTTCTTCTTCTGTTTCTCTCCCTCCTCGGCAGATGACTCCTCCTCCAAGTCCGCGCTGCCCTCGTCCTCCTTGAGCTTGTCCCCGACGAGCAGGCCGCCGCGGACGAAGCGCATGGGACCCCAGCGCATCTCGACGTAGCGGTTCGTCTTGATCGCCAGGCGCGCCTGCTGGTCCTCCTGCACCGCGGCCTCGGACTTGCCGTTGAGGCGGCTCAGCAGGTCCGAGAAGACGTCCAGGCCCGTCACCTCGTCCTCCTTGGCCTTGTTAAAGCCCAGGCCCTTCATGTCGTCCTTGAGCACCACCCGAATGTACGAGGCGCTCGCGGCCGAGTGCAGCTCAGCGTGCGGCGCATCTTGCGCGCCGAGGAACTGGCCGGGCTGCCAGCCCTGCGAGCGCAGAATCTTTTGGCCAAAGGTGGTGGTGTCGCGGGTCCATTTCGTGTTGTTCGGGTCGTTGGAGATTTTCTTTCGACTGCAGAGACACGCGAGGTTAGAAAAAAGTGTCAGCGAAGAAGTACCTTGTTTTGCAATTACCTCTTATTTTCTTGGAGCATGCCCATCTTGACGAGATTTCTGCGAATTAAAACTCCTGGCTTGGGTTGATGGATGGAAATCACTGGCCCCGAATTTCGCTGGTAGGAAAAAAAAAAGTCTGGAGTGGTGGGGTCGCCCAGTGGCTGGATGGGATATTAGCCACTGTGATTGGGCCGGCGCGGGCGCCGCATCCTGAGCGGGCCGGCCTGAAAAGCCACTAACCGAATGTGTGAGCCTTTTCACCTTCACTTGCAAGAATTAGCGACGACTTTGTATAAGAGCAAATAAATCTCATGCTGCTGTTCTGAGAAAACTAGTTAAAAGTACATGGCTTTCCATGGCCAGTTCAAATTTCAAACTCAGATCCAAATAATCCGCAATCCCGGAAACAAATAACGCCATCAACTAACAACCGCTGGACTAGTTTTATTGTTGCCTCGTTCTTATTGCAACCACCCAACCACTTCTTCGAATCCATTGCAGAGCCTTTCAATAGTTCAGTTCACCACCGCCATTGCCAGAGACTTGATCGAGGTCCTCGTAGCTCTTCAAGCTTCGTCCCTGGGTAGCCTCGCGAGGTCCGCCAGCACCAGCACCGGCCCCATCACCCCAGCGCGAGCCACCGTATCTGTTTCGGCCACCATCGAAGCGACCGCCACGGCGGTCATACGGACCGGTGCGATACTGGCCTCTGTTGGACATACCACCACGTCGAACGGGGCCTCCAGAGCGATCATGGTCCATTCCATTCCACCCATTGCCGTGCATGCCTGGGAAGACTCCAGGGACACCGCCGACTGAGAAACCTGGCATCATCATGGGGTTTGACGAGAAGTTTTGCAAGTTGAAGCCTCGAGGGGTGCCTGCCGAAGAGTTGCCATTAGGTTGAGGGAAATGGCCGTTCGAGTTCGCATCAGTGCGAGAAGGTGCAATGTGCGATGGGTCAAGCACATAAGAGTTGATTAGCTCAAACTCTTCCTTCAGTCCATCGACCCACTCAGTGTGTCTCTTCTCGACATGCTTCTTCCAGAAATGCTCCTCCTTGAACAACTTGCTGCACTCCGGGACTTTGCATCGCCATTTGTGCTCATCTTCCTGCTTGACATGCTTCATGAGCTCAGTCTCAACAGCTTCCTCGACTGGACGGCCACCCAGCTTGCGGATATCGAGGGACTGCGGCTCCAGGATCTGCTGCAACTTGTCTTCGAACGTCTTGACCCAATTGAAAGCTCGCATAAACTGCTGCTCGGCCTTGTTTGACGTATTACGGAACTTCTTGTCGCTCTCTGGGGCATCCATGTCAAGGTCCTCCTCGCCCTCGGCACGCTTCTTCTCGGGGAATGGGCTGCCATCGGCGCTAGCCTTTGCAACCTCTCTAGCTGAGCTGGAAAGAGTGCCACGAGGACGACGTAAATGACCGCCTGGACACTTGCGGGTAAGCTCGTGGATAGAATCGCTCTCAAAAACGCAAAAGAAGCAAAAGTTGAAGACGCGTCGCAGGTACTCAATGAGAAGATCAAGCTGCTTCTTCTTGACCAGCATATCCTCGTCATCCACTTCGTCCTCATCAACGGCACCTTCCTCCTCCTCGTCTTCCACAGCCATTCCCTCCTCCTCCTCGCCGTCCATGGCCTCATCCATAGACACTTCCTTCGTCTTGGTGGCCTTCTTCCGCGGCGCAGGAGGAATTGCGGGCTTCAGCTGATCAGAATTTCGAAGGTTCTCAACCTTTTCCTCAACTTTGATGATGGCCTGGAAGTCTGAGCCAAAGTCTTCTTCGTACTTATTCACAAGCCTTTGCACAAGCAGCAAATCTTTGTCAATACGTTCGGGAGCCGAGAACAAATCCCACAGCGCCTTCTTTCTCGGGTTGCCAGGCGGGTTGTGTACACCAACATGGCACACAAAGTCTCCTCTCGCCTCATCCTTCACAGTCTTCCCGTTGACAGCCTCCAGAGCCTTTTCGGCTGTAGAAGCAGGGGGAGGTGTGGCGGCGGCCTCGCCATCGTCAGCGTCCTTGGGATCAGCCCGGTCAACGGGCATCGCCGACTCGGAAGAGGGGTGAAGCATGACCCAGCCAATCCGATGATATCTCTTGCTCGGGTTGGGATCTGAGAGCGATAACCACCTAAAGCCACCTTCTTCCTCTCCAAGATGTTCCTTGCAGAACTCCTCCAGGTTTTGACGGCTGACGTGAGGCGCAATGGTCTTGATGAGGAGGGTCGGCTGGAACTGGTTCTCATCGCGAATATCCGCTCCATTGGCAGGGACTAGATCGCTGACGCCTAGAATTTCATTGGCAGCAGTAGCTTCGCCTTCCTCCTTCTCGACGACGCCACCGGTTCCATTGCTTTCGCTTTTCGGAATACCCTCCAGAGAGAATTCATCGAAAGTGCCAGACTCCAAGTCTTGTTCCCATTGGCTATATGCGCCACGTCTGACTTCATTGAGCTTAGCTCTGAAGCCATCTCGAATCTCAGGCACATATCGCTCTTTGAACCATTGCTCTTTCTTGTGTTCACTGACAAAAGCACGAGCCATCTTGGCCTGGAGCTCTTCCTTATATGCGTCGTAGGCGACTTGTATCTGCGCCTTTTCCTTCTCTCGCTCCTCCTGCGATTCGCGGGCACCTCGAGGCCGTTCAGGCTCCCGTCGGCGTCCTGTACGAGCGCGCTCCTTTTCTTCCCTTACTTTCTCATTCATGCGCCACCATTCACTGAAAAAAGAGAAGCCGACTTGATAAGGAAGCTGCGCAGGATTCGGTACAGGGTTGACAAGAGTCCCGGCAGGGCCACTGTCGCCAGGGATGTACCGATCAATGTTGGAAGGAGGAGACACGCCTCGTCTTCTATCATCTCTGTCGCGGTCATCTCGGCGGGAGCGAGGCTCGTATCTATCGACAGGGGATCGAGAGCGACGACGATCGCGTCTTTCGTTGCCTAGGCGGAAGAGTTAGCGGACTGACCTGGCTGTGGTGCCCAGGAGCGCTCTTACCGGGCGATCTATTGCGATAGAACCCATCGGAGCGGTCATCTCTGCCTCGAGAATCGTCGCGGAGGCGAGACGGCCGGTCCATATTAGGCGAGCGACCAGAGTCCCTAGAGTCCCTAGAGTCTCTATACGACGAGTACGAATCCATCGTGGCAAGCGCGACTGGTAGCTGTTTCGGGAAAACGCGCCAATGCTGCTCGGCAAACGGTATATCCGATATCGAATGGATGTCGTTTCAGATTCAATGAATCCGTCGCGTCAGAATGCGAATCGAAACGCGAAGTGGCCTATTGCTTGGCTGGAGTACCATGGTTAGACTCGGAAACATGACGGAGGCGATTTCGGAGCAATCTGGCGTCCGGAGTGGTAGAAAGGAGAAGAAGAAATACTGATGCAGGCGAAAGAGCGCCGCAGAGTACTGCGTAGGAGGGGAGTGATGGTTGGATGCGGGAGAAGCAAGAGTTGGCACAAGAGGCGGAATGGAAACGCAACGAACGCTCTGAACGAGACGGGAGGATTCAGGCAAGGGAGAGGGAGGATTGAAGATTATGGGAGTAGATGTGATTGATAATGAAGAGGGAACGGATGGGAACGAACTGAAGTAATGCGCGCCGCTCGAAGAACACAGCTATGATGCGGCCTGCGCTGGAAGCGAAGCTGTCTGGAGTATGCAGAGGATAAACCGAAGGAGGCTGGCAGGAAACTGACGAGGCGTGTGGGTCGTGTTTGAAGCTGGGATTGTACGGGGAAGCGCAGCTGCTCACCCGGCACTGTGCACCACAAAGCATAGGCCGAGCGGACATACAGTGCGAGAATCAGAAAACACTGTTTTCGGCAAGTGTGCGTGTGTGCCACCTATAAGCCAAGTTGAGTCTCTTTGTAAACATTGAGCAAATACTTCTGCTCAAAAAAGATCCTGTGAGATCTAATGCGGGCCACGGTCATAAGAAAAACCTCTCGCGCGATGAACGGTGACGAAGTTCGCACTCACAGAAGCACACGCCGATACTGCGTGTCGTACGAGGAGGACTGGGGCTGCTATCGCGTTGTGCAGCGAAGTCGGTGCTGTAAAGCATGCAAAACGGGCATTGTGAGGCTGCATATATGCATGTGAATATTTTGCTGATGTTTTGTCTAACGTTGTTTTGTGCACTCATACGCTGGTTGCAAGCTTGCTTCACGATCGGCCCCACGGCAAGGCTGAACCATGGAACACAGCGTGAGGTGCGATTTCCTCGGACAGCTTAGCGAATGCCGAACATTTATTCCCATGAGACATCCTCCGCATGAATCGCACCAAGCCGTCTGGGTGGCAGTGGAAAGCCTAGCTAGGCATCTCGGTCCTGTCGGGCTCGCATGGGGCGCGCTAATGTATACGATTGCCACTTGCAGAAATAAGGCAGATGCGAGTAAATGAGCCTCAACTTGTATAAATTTCAAGAGCTGGCCAGCATACGGTTAAAAGAGTTGAAGAAAAGAGATTCTACATATAATTGATACCCACAGCTCTGACACCAATTGTCCTATCAACATCATGAAGCTTACAACTGTAATTTTTCCAACGCTGATGACCACAGCCTACGCATTTGGGCTCCTGCAATCAGAAGACAAACTTATCAATTACGTGGACTATATCGAAGCATGCGAATTGACTTGCTGGAGGAGCAAGACGAAGGAGCTCGGATGCGGCGTGACAGACTTTAGCTGTTTCTGCAAGAATGCTGGAGCTGATTACATTGGCAAAACCGTCATGTGTGCTTTTGATGCCTGCAACGACGGCTTTGGTAAGCGTTATAGCCATGATGAAACAGGCTCTCTTGGCTAACCAAATCTTTGAAACAGCGCTCCAGTTCGACATGGGTGCACTGTGCAGCTACTATCAGTCGATGCAGCCAAACGGCACCGAGCTCGAAGACGCCCAGAAGCGCCTCACCGAGCGACTTTCCAATGTCACCGACGTCGCTGATACCAAGTCTGCTACGCCAACCAAGTCAGGCGTGTCGGCGACCAAGTCTGCGGGAACCTCTCCTTCCACGAACAGCGGCAGGCCATCTTCTGCCGGAGTAGTTGGTGTAAACGCTGGGTTTTTGGGGGCTGCGGCCGTGTTTGCTGCGTTCCTGTGATTTATATTAATACATAATCTTGTTCCTTACCTATACGGAGTACTGTCTTGTGCTTTTAATCGACAAGACTACAGCGGCCTATATAATAATCAAGCGGTGATCTGCTCTTAACTTCCCAGCCAAGCTATACATTCTGCCAATTACACTAGACTATCCCATGAACTCCTCACTCAGCTTGTCACTTGATTAATTGGCAACTCGCAGAGTCGCAGTTCACGCTCACGCAACTACACTGGCGCAGGCAACTACGGGCTAGTGCTGCAGGGTGCCTGGATGGGCGGCCCACCACTCACAGCGGCGTGCTCTGACTGGCTTGACTCGGTGGTTCGCGCAGAGCTAGCGCAGCGCCACCCAGCCTCCACCTGGAACAGAAATGGCTCTGTTTTGTCGGCCTAATCATTCTCCTGCCCGATTCGACATTGGGGTGGTTTGTCTCGTCTCCTTGATCCTCCCGCGACGAGGCAAACGCTTGTCAGGCAAACTTAGTGTTTGATATTCATTGTCAGCTTTCCGCCATCACATCTAGCAGGTTGCGCAAGAGGTCAAGCAAGCGCTCCTTGTTGCACACCGTACGACAACCGTTTCACCGAGCGGATGCAGCGACGCCATGCCGTTTGTTGGCGGCGACCTTCCTCCTCCCGCTCGTAAGCGGCGATGGCAGGATCACGACGACGACGACGATAACGACGCCAGCCGCGGCCGCTTCGCACTCTACCGTGCCGATGATGGCGCGAACACACAGCGCTGTGCTTTTGGAAGCGATCATCCGTTTGGCATCGCGGCGCGCAAGATGGCCTTGCCCATGTCTAAGCGGACCCGATTCGACGAAGACAGCGACGACAACCATAGTCACAACGACGCTGATTTCACGCCCGCTCATCGCCGTCGTCTATCACAACAATCACAAAAACAAAAACTCCATCAAAACATATTCGCGTCGACCCAGCACAAGTCGGCCAAGAGCGCAGTGGCGCCCTGCCACATATGCCATCGACGACCAACCAAAAAGTCAGACCTCGACTCCTTTGCCCAGTGCGAGGGCTGCAGCGAGCAGACATGCTTTGTCTGCATCCGGCAATGCTACGGGAGAGGAGACATGTCGTCTGTGTTATCAGAACAAGAGGCCCTTTCCCGCTCGTTTCACATGGAGGACGCCGACGCCCCAGCATCGACAGAGGACGCTCACGACCCTGATGGCCGGCTACCAACGCAGGCACAGCAAGACAAATCCAAGCAAACACAAACCCCGACACAAAACTGGGCTGCTTGCGGCCATCGTTCAGTGGTTTGCAGCCGGTGCTGCGTAGAAAAAGGACCAGAAGGCGAAGTCGTTTGCCTAGGGTGTCTTTTCGGGGACGAATCATCAGAAAACATGAAGTTTTGATACCACAACGCGGCTTTCTCTCCCATCATCATCACAAACCGATTTTCGGTCATTTCTTTCTTTCTCTTTACATTTCATGACGGCGTTAGGGTTGACATGGTTAAATGGCGTTTCTTACTCGGCGCGTAAATAGCTACGCGCAGGTCATATTTGATGGACTGCACAGGAGGTTTATAGGTTCGAGGACATAGCATATAATACCCATTTATTTCTTCACAAGACTACATGCACTTAGACCTTCAATCTTGCTACAGAACAACGCGAGCGTTTCAGAACTGTCTTTCATGGTCTCCAAATTCGTGCCACGCAGCAGCACAGGCGCGGATTGCTGAAAAGCCCCAAAAGCGATCTCTTTGCCGTCAGCATCGCTCTGGTCGGCCAGCGGCAGGATCAACGGCAACTTGCTCCAGGCAAGTTCTTCGATAAGCGTCATCTCTATTCTGTTGCGAGCAAGCACCTCAATTCACTGATGGATCCACTTTTTGTACCTTGATAAAAGAGCGACTCTTCGAGCCTCTCCTACTTCGATAGATAATCAATCAACAAGCTTCCTTATACACCTTTAGCGATCGGTGAGAGTCTTTCTAACGTATTCCGTAGTGTTCAATTCTAAACTACCAATATATAGACGCAATTCCACGGCACCGTGACCATCTTGTATTCGTACATTATGATTGCATTTCATACACTATTCTAGTTGTACTGCATGTAGGTAGCAGTAGAGTTAAACTTGAGGTTACCCTTGATAACCTTGTCGACGGCGCTCAAAAAGTCCTTTTCGGTGGCCACCTTTCTTCTGGCGCGAATGGCGAACATGCCAGCTTCGGTGCACACACTGCGAAGCTCGGCACCAGTAGCGTTGGGGCACAGACGAGAGATAAGCTCCCATCGGATATCTCTCTCGACAGACATGCTCTTGGCGTGGATTCGCAGAATGTTGGCGCGACCCTCAAGATCAGGCAGCGAGAACTCAATCTTACGGTCGATACGGCCGGGACGCATGAGTGCAGGATCCAGTGTTGAAGGTCTGTTGGTGGCAAACATGACCTTGATGTTGCCTCGAGCGTCGAAACCATCCAGTTGCGTAATGAGTTCCAGCATAGTTCTCTGGACTTCGTTGTCGCCACCAGCACCGTCGTCGAAACGGGCACCACCAACAGCATCAATTTCATCAAAGAAAATGATGCACGCCTTCTTCGTACGCGCCATCTCGAAGAGCTCTCTGACCATGCGGGCACCCTCGCCGACGTACTTTTGTACTAGTTCACTACCAATGACTCGGATAAAGGTGGCGTCTGTTCTGTTGGCAACGGCTCGGGCGCACAAGGTCTTTCCGGTACCGGGAGGGCCGTAAAGCAGAGCTCCTTTGGGGGGGTCGATACCAAGGTTCACGAAACGCTCCGGTGACAGCAGAGGCATTTCAACGACTTCTCTCAGCTTCTCTACCTGTTCCTTGCAACCACCAACATCACCGTAGGTAACGTCGGGCTTCTCCTCGACCGTCATCATGGTGACACTGGCGTCGATCTTGGGAGGCAACGGAAGCATGATCTGATACTTGTTTCTATCGACACCAACTCGCATACCCTCCTCGATATCGGTGGGACTGACTCGGTCGCCAAGCTGAACGACGAATTTGGCGATTTGCTTGACATTGATGACATATTTGCTCTTCGACTCGTCGCCCTTTTCGTCTGAGATGATTTTCGTGCATCGAGCGACCTGGAAAGGCTGTTCTTCTTGCATGCGTTGGCGATCGGCCGCAACGTCCCAGAGATGTGGTGGCGCGAGACCAGTGTCGGATTCCTGCACATGTCAGCCTTCGGCATCGCCACGCCCTCAAGGAAGTGTTCTGCAGCATACCTTGACGCCAATCTTCTCATCGACGCTTTGTTGCTTCTCCTTGATCTGTTTCTCGAGCTTCTTTATCGCAGCACCATACGGCGCGGCGCCATAGGTTTTGAGGACCTGGATATCCCTAGTGGCGGGTTAGCAGGGTGACGGCAAGGGCGACGGCGGAGCAGGCTCGAGCGCATACTCATCGGTGAGAGGTGTGATCTTCTTCTCTTCTACTTCATCGTCTGCGAAGTTCTTCTGGTACTTCTCCCAATTTTGGCCGGTCGCGGAAGGCTGAAGCAGTCAGTGACATGGTGTCCCTTGGAGGGTCAGCGGCTCGGCTTGCTTACCATGGTAGAACGCGCACGGTACACGCACCGCCAGTCTCTAGGTGTATGGTTCGGGTTTAAAGAATAGAACACAAGCTGTAGCGGTGATTGGTGACGAGAATGAAAGTGCGACGACGTCACACGCAAGTTGTGGTGTTTGGTGATGGATTGGCTGGAGCGTAGGCAGAGGAAGCATTCCGTAATCTCAGTTGCCTGAGAGCTCCAGCAGTGGCCGGGTTGCTGAGTGCCTACCTAAGCGCGCTAGGCTGTTTTGGGACCGCGTGCACGCTGCGCAGGCAAAGCGCAGAATGGAAGGTGGCGGAAGATGGATAATCCCCACTTCCGAGCCCAAAATTTCCAGGCGGTGGTGCTAATGGCGGAGTACCTAGGGTACAAGGTGGGATATTTCGATTGAATGCTGCCTGTGGACCAGTGATTCTGTGTTCAGTCAACATACGCGCTCCCAACAAGATATTTCTACGAGTTCAAGTCTAGGAAATCTCTTGAAGATGTCTGCGCCAGAAGTTTCGAGCGGTGGTCAAGGCGGAAATGCCACCTTCAGAGTGAGTACACGCGCGCAGCAAGCTACCAGAGCTCCCCCACTAACCTTTGTGTAGGATAAGGAAAAGCCCATGGCGGTTCGCTCGTCGAACATTGTCGCCGCCAGAGGTACGAACACGCAGTCAATACGTCCGAGATCGAAATCGAGTTATACTAACTGCCCCATGCAGCCGTCGCCGATGCTGTGCGCACGTCTCTCGGTCCCCGCGGTATGGACAAGATGATCCGTGGCGGAAAGGGGGAGACCATTATCACAAACGACGGTAACACCATGCTCAAGAGCATGTCAGTCATGCACCCCACCGCTAAGATGCTGGTCAATCTCTCCGGTGCGCAGGATGTCGAGGCTGGTGACGGTACCACCTCCGTCGTCGTCATCTGCGGCAGCTTGCTTGGTGCCGCCGACCGCCTCTTGTCCAAGGGCATCCACCCCTCCGTCATCTCTGAGTCTTTCCAGCGCGCCGCCGCCGCCGCTGTCGAGGTCCTTCACGACATGTCCCAACCCATCTCCTTGAACGACACGGCATCGCTGCTGCAGGCTGCCAACACATCGCTGTCGTCCAAGATTGTTTCTCAGTACTCCAACCTTCTCGGCCCCATGGCTGTCAACGCTGTTACGAAGACGATCGATCTTAAGACGGCCGAGAATGTCGACCTCAACAACATCCGTATTATCAGAAAAGTTGGGGGCACAATCGAAGACAGCGAGCTGGTTGACGGCCTTGTCCTCACCCAGCCTGTACTGAAGAACGCTGGTGGACCTGCCAGGATCGAGAAGGCCAAGATTGGTCTTATCCAGTTCCAGCTCAGCCCTCCCAAGCCCGACGTACGTAAATATGGCTTTCTATGGATGCCGATTTATACTGACTAACCGAATGCAGATGGAAAACACCATTCAGGTAAACGACTACCGCCAGATGGACAAGATCGTCAAGGAGGAGCGCCTCTACCTTCTCAACATGGCCAAGAAGATCAAGAAGGCCAAGTGCAACGTTATTCTCATTCAAAAGTCGATCCTCAGAGATGCGGTGAATGACCTGTCTCTGCACTTCCTTGCCAAGCTCGGAATCATGGCCATCAAGGACATTGAGCGCGATGAGGTCGAGTTCATCTGCAAGTCGACTGGCTGCAAGCCCATTGCCGATATTGACTCCTTCACCGAGGACAAGCTCGGTACTGCCGACCTTGTCGAGGAGGTTCAGTCTTCTGGTTCGCGTATGGTCAAGGTTATGGGCGCCAAGGCGACCGGCAAGACTGTCTCCGTCGTTGTTCGCGGTGCCAACTCCCTCATTCTTGAAGAGGCCGAGCGAAGCTTGCACGACGCTCTCTGTGTTGTGCGCTGTCTCGTGAAGAAGAAGGCACTCATCGCGGGTGGCGGCGCTCCCGAGATTGAGATTGCAGCACAGCTGGCCAAGCAGGCCCGCAGCCTGACTGGCACCGAGGCCATCTGCTGGAAGGCTTTTGCTGATGCCATGGAGGTTATTCCCACAACGCTGGCCGAAAACGCGGGTCTCAACAGCATCAAGGTTGTCACGGATCTAAGACATCGCCACGAGATGGGCGAGAAGAGTGCTGGTGTCAGCATCAAGTCTGGTGGCGTCAACTCCAACATTTCCAAGGAGAACGTCCTGCAGCCGCTGCTGGTCAGCACAAGTGCCATCGAGCTGGCCGCAGAGACGGTGAAGATGATTCTGAGAATAGACGACATTGCCCTTACGAGATAGAGTATCAACCTTTCAAAAGGATGATGTATGATAATACCAAAAAGAGGTGTTTCTGAAGTATATAAAAAGGACAAAAAGTACAAGTGGGATGTGCAAACTATGGTTTAATAGACAATCTCGGTTTACAGACAAATCTGCAGTGGGTTCAAAATGTAAGGACTGTCAGCTGGCAAATGTTTAGCCGGGCAACGTGATCGTTTGCAACCCACAGTGCATCCCATTTCTGTAACTCGCAAATATCAATCCCACCGCAAAGCCCACAAAAGCAATCATTAAAATCGCAATGGCAAGAGCATCTGCATCCCGAGGCTCTGCGAATTCTGACGGCACATCTGGTGCAATTCTGGCCCAGCAGCGAATCTTCCAGGTATTTGCTACATACCACGCAACGACGACTTCAGCAGCCCGACCCCTGACTCCAAGCGAACAGCTGAAGAAGGAAAGGGACGAGAAGACAAAAGATGTTTTAGCCAAAGTCCTTGCAGATTTGGACGACATCAAAGACCAAGTATCTCAAGAACGGGAAGAGCACGAAAGACTCAGGTAGCTTGCCAAGCCGCTGCGGAGTTGGCGATTCACTGGACTACTGAGCTGACTTGTTTTTCAGAAAACAGAAAAAGGCTGAGATTCTCCACGGGATCGCCATATCGATGCAGAAACGAAGCGTTCTGGAAGAAAATATGGTTGCGGTAGTGTCGGACGTGAACAGGGCGATGGCCGAGCTCGAGAGCAATGTCTTGGAAATCTACGAGGTCAAGGAGAGCAGCGTACAGCAGCTAGTACAAGCTGCCCAGGAGCGAATGCAATAAATGCCACGATGGCGAACTAGGGCTTGGTTTTGTTTGCAAGATGGTATACAAAGCTTTTTTCATGATTCTATAATCCAGGTACCATTCCGGCCTTGCCAGCACCAATGCTTCCGTGATAAAGAGGAGATGATTTACATAACATCGCTGACCGGTCTAATCGTAATTCTATAATGTTGTACACAGCGTCCGGCGCGCCGGCCGCTGGATTGGGTGCCCCCGGGCTGTAGCTCAACCGCGAATGCGCGCGCGACCTGCAACAGCATTTTGTTTGGGTCACCCCAAGGTCAATTTGTCAATTTCAGTGTTAAACCTTGTATCCGAATCCGAGCATGCAGCTCTTGTACTGCTCGACAAAGGACTTGCAGTCGGCCTGAGGGTCCTTGGCGTTGGAGAAGAGCATGCACTCGTCGCGCTTGGCCTTTTCGTCCTTGCAAACGCAGCAGGGCTATAATAACAACAGCGTCAGTCTTGTGTTGTTATAAATGTGTGCATTCGGGAGAGCGATTCGAGGCGTACCTTGGGGCGCGAGGCGTTGTCGTTGGAGGCAGCGGCCGGGGCGGCAGAAGCTAGAGAGAGGCGAGGTCAGCGCAAAGAGGTTCCGATGTGCGCGATTGCGTGGGGGATGGGGGCGCAACATACGAATTGATGATACCTTGGCGTCCATTGTGAATATTGTACAACGCAAAAATGACTTTTGTGGTGTTTGGGAGAGAGCGTGTCGAGATGTTTGGTAAATTTTGTCCGGCCCGGAGGTGACGACAGAAATGTCTGGATCGGATTTCTAAGCTTTGCGCAACCAATCACGCCACAGCTGTGGCGGCCCTGCTAGCGCGATGGGCAGTGTAATGTCACTAATAACTTGCTCACCCCCATAACAGTACAATTACTAGCAGGATTTTTAAGAAGCGTAACAACCAATCGCTGTCAATTGAAACGGTTTCAAGCAAGAAACTTAGAATAGTCAGAATAAGGTGTACGATAAACCAATGTGTAAAGGTTGCCAACTACAGGTGGGCGACGGCGGGATCACGAGATGGGTATAGAGCAGAAACTAAGCAGCACTTTCACTCTCAGAGAGAGAGAAAGGAACAAAACTAAAAACTCACAAATTGGCACTTTGTTTATTTGCTGATTCTACTATGACAAAGTTGCTTTCAAAAAGAGCACCATAAGGTAGAAGCTCATTTTCTCAACAACCCAACATAAGTTCTCTATGTGGGGTTTTTACTCAGTCATTTAATTTGAAGAAGAAAAAAGCAAAAGGCATATTGATAGTCTGCCTTTAATGGCTGAATGGTATCTCCCCAGCCAATGCCAAGCGAACAGCCTCGGCAGTAGCCTCATCCAGGTCTTCAATGGGAAGACCAAGCGCCTCGTTGTGCAGCTTCCCGACTCTCCCCTCGAGATCCGCATTGTTATCCATCCAAACTCGGCTGTACAACATTTTGGTAAAGGTGGTAAAGTCTCCAGCCTTGACTTTGGTCATGCCATCTTCAAAGTTGGCCCGGGAAGACTCGTACGTAATGGTCCAATCCGCATCGCCAGTTCTGGTCACCCGCTTGACACTTTCAAACATGTCCTTCTGGGTGACGCGAAAGCTCCTGACGTAGGCAGTTGTATTTTCAAACTGCGCCAGCGTCGTGGAACCATCTTCCTCGCCATCGGGCAACCGCTTGAGGCTCAAAAGTGCCGCCACTGCTCTCCCGCTCTGAGCCCAGGTCGTCGTGTCCATCGGTTTGTCGCCACCGTCGAAGAGCGCCAGTGTCCTCTTGTTAAAGTCGAACCCGTAGCGACTAGGTCCGCCGGCGAGACTGAATTCGTACCAGAACTGGCATCCGAGCAAGAGATGAGCACTGACACCAAGCTGCTCAATCTCCGCCACGACTGCATTCATTCTGCTGCCAATAATTTCTTCCTTCGCGATGGCGTCATTTTCTGGTCCAATGCCAAACCAGTTTGGCATTATGTAAGGCACTCGCGCTTGAGCTGCTGCTCTGGAGAATTTGCTGACAGTGTCTGGAGGCGCCGTCACAGCCATGGTGACGATGAGACAGTCTTGGTCGCGCAGCACGTCCACAAGCTCTGTGATACCACTACCGGAGTAATCAACTTTGACAATTTTGTGTCCATCTGGTAACCTAATGTTGCTTTCTGGCCTCGTAATGAATGTGATTTCGTGTTTACCATTCTCGATCAGCGCGTTGGTGATGTGGCTACCAATTCTCCCGCTCGCCTGTGGGATATGAGCTATTGTGAACAGTAATAAGAGAAAAGAATCAACGTACTCCAACTATGGCCACTCGTTCAACTCTATTATGGAAGCCTCGCGGCTGATCTTTGGCGTATGTTTTGATCATGGTGAAGAGAGAGATTGTAGTCTATGTTTATGCGGAAGGCAGTTTGATCTGGAAAACACTCCAAACTGATGGTGATTCAATCTTTCAACACATTCATTGAACTACATTGTATTTATACTCGCCATAAACACGACCTATTCACGATACCCTTGTGTAGCTAGCTATTCTCGGACATGCTGGAGATAGCGGTGTTAGTGCGTGGCAGAGAACTATCAGGCGAGGCTGTCAGACGAGGCTGCTAAAACCGGAAGTAGATGTTGTCCGAACTACGAGATAGGATTTTCATTTGATGAAAAACGATATGGAATTGCAAGCCAAAGTCGGAGATTAGATTTTATGACAGTTGACGGCTACTGTAAAAGGCAGACTGACCTGCCTTGCGATCAGTTGAGGCTCAGAAAGCTCGTGGTGGAGCCTACATCTGAGTAGGGACACGAATACGTCATGAAAATAGTATGATAAATCTATCGTAAGTTTTGTTTCTGTTGCTTTTGGTTGCGGTGTTTCGCTGGAACAACCGCTCAACTAACTGCGAACTCTGTCAGACGATCGAAACCTGAGTCCAAAACGGCGTTGTTTCAGCACAGCAAGTTGCATTCTGTCTACTGGAGCTGCACCGCTTCCGCAGGACAACCAAGACAATTTTTCTCTCTCTCGCAAAGTTTAATACATTGCGCGGTCTGCTACGCATCACTGCAGTGGCAATTGAGGTGGAAGGTTCTTGTCTTCGCGGCAGAGCGTTCGTGTAGGGTATGACTCGCCACGCATAGGCTGGTGCCCCTTGGCCAAAAATAGTGAAAAATAAATAAATTAAGAGGCGTACTGGCTGAGCAGCCCTGAAACCGCCCTCGTGGAGATTAGCCAGCGGCGGGTTCGCCAGCTGCGCTCAACTGCCCCAGAATGACATGCAGGTGGTGCCGATCTCGTATAGGTCAGGCAAGCAATAGCTCCAGCATTGCAACCCATCATCTTCCACCAGTTCCTTCGCGCTTACACTACGTCATGCAAAATTTCGAAATGCCCTTTCGAGCCAATTGTGTCGTTTCATCTTTGCTGTGGGTTTGCAAGTGAAACGACACAATTGAGCCGTCGTTGAGCTGGTCATCCGCCAGACCCATTGGTTACAGGTCCAGTGGACGGCAGGCTTGGCTCTGTGAGCCGTGCGTAGCCACTGGCAGAGGTTTGATGTCTCGCCGAGAGGTGAGTTTTCTGGCTCATCGATCACGAGGACAATGGTATGTAGGATATCGAATAAGAGCAAAGGAATCACCGTGGAGGCGGCTCGCATTGACACGAACGAGGCGGCTGATAAGATGCAAGCAACGACTTTGTTTCCTACGAGGGCGGCGATAGGCTACTCTTGGGGCCGTATCGCTGTGGTCTGAAAGCTGAACATGTCAATGTACGTCGGTTCTAGGGACAAAACGAAAACCTCACTCGCAGCTATGACTGAAGATGTTTGATGAAAGGTTGGATATATCCGAGAAGCGCAAATCTTCATATTGCAGCAGTAATGCCCCCCTGGCTAGAGATGGCGAGCTTCCCACGACAATGCAACGTACAGTGTTGCATTTAAAGTTTCTACGGTATCTACAGGCTGATGTCTCACATTCATATTGTCGTCCAGCGTCCATTAAAAAAGGCGACTTTGTAAATAAAGTTTCCGAGCCTTTTATGCGTGTCAGTCGTCTGACCCATGAGTCGATTCATCATCGGACGGACAACATCCAGGACTCTGACGCTAATCGACATTTGGGTCTCGTGAGATGGCTAATTACGGCTAATGATAACAACCAATTTCAGGAAGAGATGAGGTGAAAGTTTTCAGCCATTGCAGGATGCTCGTAGACGGCGTTGTTTCTTCCCGGTCTCACACCCTCACACCCTCACAATGGGCCAGCTGGAGCGGGCTAGACCACACAATGAAAAAAACTACGCCAACCTCAATTGGCCGGCACAGGCCAGACGCTAATTGGGCACAGTCAGAAAGACATGACCTTTGGGTCTCCTATTTTCCAACTGACCATCCCGCTCTGCTACGTACTGACAATGGTGGGTGGCGCCGGCGTGGCGTCCGACTGGCTCAGAGGGTGAGGAAGCGACGCTCAGCTACCAGTAATTGGCACCTCAGAGGGACACCAAGTTGTCATTGATGATGGGGTATCCCAACCTCGCAACTGGCACGGCTGCGCGGTGTTACACTGGCGCGCACCCAACTCGGCACCCGACGCACCCTTGCAGCAGGAGCAAAGCCGTTTCTGGCTGGCTGAGCTGCAGCCAAATGATCATTTCTGGCTTGATGAAGGGGTGAGCCCCCCCTCTTTGTTGATGAGTCGCCTGTTGGTACTAGAGCGCGTCCAGTTTAGACTATTAATAACTTGCTCTTCCCATTTCGTATTCCCAGCCTTGGCTAGCCTGGATCGCGCTGCCCTTCGCCAATCCCAATAGCCTGGTCAGGTAGTTACTTTGAGAGCGGCGGAAATCGAATGGCACGGCAGTGTAGCAGCCAGTGTGGGTGACTTGGTGACGGCACCCAGTCCCGTGGGTACAACGGACCCCGAAGTGACCTGTTCAGACCGTAGCCCGTTTCCAGTTTGTTGCTCAGGCCTCTTCTGGGGCACAGCAGAGAGGTGCGCAGCAGCCAGGCAAGGAGGGCGCCAAGGCTGTCATGGCCGTTCAGGTCGGGTCTGGGTTTTTCTTCTGGTGCAGAGACATAACTTGGCCATCTCTCCGAAAGTAGCGATCTTCGCTGCAGCCAGTGCGCAGTACTTACATGCCGCGTTCCGTTTTTCCCGTTCATCTGCGTGTTTCTTTTTCCTAGGCCCTTTGCCTCTGGATTTTTGGACAAGTAGACCAGGTTCATGCAGTATTGCAACTGGAACTGTTTTACGCTCTAGGACGCACGGAAATTTAATTGGGAAAAGAAAAGGTGCACACCAACTGTTGTAGTACTTAACTTTTCCCACCTTCTGCTTTGGAACTGACCAATTTGTAACCGGAGAGATCATCCACCACCCGGACGCGACTTGTACAGACGTGGCACTGCGCCCGATTCTCTTGGCCCTTGCTAGTACCCTTGCTAGCATGGTGGACATGACCCACCAACTTGCTCGTGTGTTGCACAATAGCTCAATGTACTAAGCCTTCGATGTAATCGTGGTTTGGACTAGGTTGGAATTGATTACCATCCTGGACTGAGCTCAGTACCAGAACCTCGGTGTGGGAGGTTACAGTGCCGCAGTTCCGTCTTTGCCGGGAAATGGCAATCTAACACAATGCGGGCCAGCCTGTGTGGCCTTTGCCGCCCCCTGCAATTTTTAGAAGACGTCAAAATATCAGGCCAGCAAAGAGGGGCGCGCGATGACCATCGATCAGATGAAATCCTTGTCGGCAGTGTCAACAAGAGAGGGCCCAAAAGTCCCCGGTCAACCATGCGAAGGCGTCGGCCGCCGCTGGCATATACGAGGCGGAGAAGACCTACAGAGAAGACCCGAGCACCTGAAGCATTGAATGCCAGTCAACACACCCCTCCAATAACTGGCGGCCTTGCGATCCGTCCCATTCCTCAGCCGTCATGCAGCCCAGTTCACAGGCCGTTCCGCGGGGCTTTCAGCCCGCCAAGGCAACAAAAGCAATTGGTTAATCGTATTTTTATTTTTATTTTTTTTCTTCTTCTCGCTAAAATAAATGGCGAACAAAGAAGCAATCCACTTTCGCAAAATACTCTCCGAGCCTGCCGTCATCTTGTACATGCCTGTGGTGCTACGGTCGGACAAAGTCCTCGCATTAGCTTGCAGCGCCGCTGGTTGATTATAACTCCCCACCGTCCCTCTCAACACCGGCTTTCACAGGTTTATGCTGCAGGCCATTTGTTCCATTCGTCTTCGAGGAAGTGATTCAACTCTTCTGTGAACAAAATGAAGACTATCAACTTATATTCGTGGCTCCTTTGTGGACTCAGCAGCTGTCTAGTCCATGGCGTTGATCCACGACTACAGGCTCGCGCCAGCCCCATGAAAGAGCACTTCGGAGAGAACCCAAATGCCAACCAACTCTTTGCTGCACCACCTACGAATGGCAGAGTAATTGACCGCTCAGGATGGAGAGTTTCTTGCGATAGTGAAGAGCCCGGGAATGAATGCTACAAAGCAATTGATGGTAACAACAACACACTTTGGCATACAGCGTGGTCTCAGTCTTCACCTCGTCCGCCTCACACTATTACACTGGACATGGGAACTACGTACAACGTCAATGGTATTTCAGTTCAGCCGCGACAGGACAACAATCGAAATGGCTGGATCGCTCGACACGAGATTGCCGTCAGCCCAGATGGCAATAACTGGGAGATTGTGGCAGTGGGTAACTGGGCCGTTGACGGGCTCATGAAGTACGCCAATTTCGAAACCAGAAGAATACGCCATGTGCGCGTCAAAGCCTTGACTGAGATCAACGGCAATGCCTGGACGAGCATCGCGGAGCTCCAAGTCTACGACTCCGGCGCCGCGCCGACTCAGTACGCTGGAGTCGGAAAATGGGGACCGACCATCAACTTCCCGACTGTGCCCGTCGCTGGTATGGTTGACCCTCTGAGCGGCAAAATCACCATCTGGTCCGCCTATGCCTACGACAACTACATTGGCTCGAGTTATGATCGAGTTTTCACATCCATCTGGGACCCAGCCACCAATGATGTTCAGCCCAAGATTGTTGATGACACCGACCACGACATGTTCTGCCCAGGTATTTCCATCGACGGAACTGGCAAAGTCATCGTCACAGGCGGTAACTCTAAATACAAAACAACGTTATACGACTTCCCCTCGCAGAAATGGACACCCGGCCCCGATATGAAGGTCCCTCGTGGTTATCAGTCATCAGCGACATGTTCAGACGGTCGTGTCTTCACCATCGGCGGATCCTGGAGCGGCGGTGAAATTGAGCCCAAGGACGGCGAGATATATGATCCTCGAACAAACTCGTGGACAATGCTCAACGGTGCCAAGATCGCGCCGATGCTGACACAAGACAACCAAGGCGTTTATCGCTCTGATAACCATGGTTGGCTGTTCGGATGGAAAAATGGCTCAGTTTTCCAGGCCGGTCCTAGCACGGCGATGAACTGGTACTATACCGACGGCGATGGCTATGTACAGTCGGCCGGAAAGCGTACCTCGAACCGTGGCGACGACCCCGACTCGATGTGCGGTATTGCCGTCATGTACGATGCTACGCAGGGGAAGATTCTCGCTGCTGGCGGCTCGCCATCGTATCAGTACAGCAACGCCCATACTGGCGCGCACATCATCACCATTGGAAACGTCGGCGCCCAGCCCACTGTCAAGTTTGCAAGCAATGGCCTTTGGTTCCCGCGTGCATTTGGAACGGCGACCGTTCTGCCCAACGGCCAGACGTTCATCACCGGTGGTCAGAGCTACGCGATCCCCTTCGAGGACAGCACCTCGCAGCTGACACCGGAGATGTATGATCCTGGCCAGGACAGTTTCTACAAACAAGCGCCAAACACCATCCCCCGCAACTACCATAGCATCTCGCTCCTGATGCCCGACGCGCGCGTCTTCAATGCCGGCGGCGGTCTCTGCGGCGATTGCAACACGAATCATTTTGATGGCCAAATCTTTACGCCCAGCTATCTACTCAACAACGACGGCTCTCCTGCCGCCCGTCCCTCCATCACGTCGGCCAATGTCAACAATGGCCGCATTTCCATCGGCACCAATGGCGCCGTCTCCTCCGCCTCCCTTATTCGCGTTGGAACGGCCACGCACACTGTCAACACTGACCAGCGCCGAATCCCTCTCACTTTGAACCGCCAATCAACAACATCATATACTGCCAACCTGCCTACAGACCCTGGTATTCTACTGCCAGGCTACTGGATGCTGTTTGTGATGAACGGCAACGGCGCTCCCAGCGTCGCCAAAATTATTAATCTTTCACAATAGCAGCCTTCACATGAGGGATTAACTTTTAATTTTTGTTATTCATAATGATGGAATGAACCTGGATAGAATTTTATCGGCCTTTGACGAGAGGAGCAGATCGGAGATTCTGCTTCCCCCTGGCCCTGCACAATGCCTCAGCGTATATACTTCATGACGGGCACAGCAGTTGAAGAAAGTCTTGGGCTGGATTACAATCGCCGCATAGATTGAGAACCAATACAATTGAAGTAAAACATAGATCGTCAGCTCACGTTGTACTGCTTACCGCTGTGCTCTGTTAAAATTACGACTGCCCTTCTGGGCAAAGGCAAGAATATCACAGAAGTACAGGGCGCAAAGCGCGGGTGCGGCTGAACCAACCCTGTATGCAAGCCACTGCAGCCCCTAATTCGTATCCTGCCGTTTTTAAAAACCCCCGACGCCATGAAAATCAGAATCCGGCAACTCGTGACACGGACTAGCCCGCGTGATAAACTGTCCGAACTGCCGAAGAGGAAATAAATGAGGCTGTTGCACAACAAGACGCTAAAGCTCGCAGAATTCTTGCAGCCACCGCCGTACGCGATCCTGTCCCACACAAGGGGCGCTGACGAGGTGACGCTCCAGGAATTCGGCCACCTCAAGGCCCAGAACAAACATGGCTGGCGCAAAATCTCCGAGTTTTGCAAGACGGCCGACGCCGAATTGGACCCGATAGTTGAGCATGGCTGGATCGACACCTGCTGCATTGACAAGACGAGCAGTGCGGAGCTGAGCGAGTCGATAAATTCCATGTTCAGGTACCGGAAGGCTGTCTGCTGCTATGCTGTGCTGGAGGATGTCGAACACACCACAGATGACAAGGTGCTCAGAGATCGCATCAAGGGGTCAAGGTGATTCGCTCGCGGCTGGACGTTGCAGGAACTCCTTGCCCCCACAGAGGTCAAGTTCTTTGAAAAGAATCGGAGATTTCTGGAAACGAGAAATACGCTGGTGGAGGTCATTGAAGAAGCAACGAAAATTCCTACCAATTTTTACTGTGTGG
Organism: Aphanocladium album; assembly: GCA_029218145.1. Lineage (NCBI taxonomy): Eukaryota > Fungi > Ascomycota > Sordariomycetes > Hypocreales > Aphanocladium > Aphanocladium album. The sequence goes on from JARDXD010000781.1 coordinate 25,789, forward strand.
CTCGTTAGAGGGATGCAGCATTGCTCAGAAGATGTCATGACTTCGACAAGACAGACAACAAGATTGGAAGACAGTGCTTACTGCCTGCTTGGTAATTTTGACTTAAAAATGCCAATGTTATATGGAGAAGGCGAAAAGGCCTTATTACGTCTCCAGGAAGAAATAATCCGAGAGTCAGAAGACCAGTCTATTTTTGCCTGGGACTCTTCGTCATTCGATGCGGACAAAGTCCGAATCGGAGTGCTATCGCCATCACCGTGCTATTTTGCCGAGAGCGGAAGTTTTGGATGTCTACCTTACCAAAGTGGAGGAAATGCAGCTATCTCGAACCAAGGCATCGAGATTGATCTACAAGTTGAGAAGGCCCAGGACTGGGTCAATCACCGCATGGATCGCCGAATCACGCTCGCCTGCGACGTAGGAAACGATGTTGGCACAAGAGTAGCAATTTGGATGCTGGAAGATGAGAAAAGACCTGGTTTCCATATTCGAATTGCCAAAAAGCTCGAACACATCCCCGTGTGGGATGAAAATAGACAGACGAAACGTACCACTCTCGCAAAGCAGAATCGCAACATCTCACAACAGGATGCCCAACTGCGTGGAGTCATACGCTATATTAAGCCGCATGACAGAATGACATACGTGACAACGGCCCTGCGTTGAATTGACTGGTATCCGAAGGAGCTCTTGCAACAAAGTGTTGCCACCAACGGGCTCACATTCAACGTAGGACCAAATTCAAAGTTTCTCAAGGAGAAGCGACTACATGGCGTCGCAGTCTTCGAATTTACATTATTCCCCGGTGATTTTTTGGGCCGTTGAGTTTAGGCAAGCGGGCGCGGGCAATGGCGATCATGGCGTGCGGCTGCTGGACCTGTCTGATGTCTGGAAAGTGTCCAGGCAAACGGTCATTGAGGACCTTCTTAACAACGTTTCAAGGCTACCGGTAGATGAAAAACAGAAAAAGAGGAAGGAACAAAATGACGAAGCGAAAATGGCTGCATCGGGTGAGCCGGGGCACAACCCTTGGGCAGAAATCGCGTTGTCCATGCAGAACATGCATCCTGGCCATGGTGAAGAAGCTGGTACTGGCAAGAAAGAGAGTAAAGAGCCGACGTTCCCAAGCTTCATCTGGAAAGATGAGAAATTGCAAGACACTAACGTGGGAGTAAAATGGGAACATAGGTCGGTAGTTGAGCGGGCGACAGAGAGGCTGACTATGGGTGCGCGGGTGGATGTTTATCATGCATTTGGATGTCCAGTATTTATAGTATCTATCAGCGGAGGGCACAGAATCTAGAACAAGAAGGCTGACATCCTGAAGCGATTGAATGTACATATATATAGACGCCTCCGAAAAGGAAAATCGTCAAGCTCTCTGCATGCCGAGAAAAACCCTTACATTTCGTACAGTAGACCAAACCTGTCATTGAGTATGTCGAGCTGCGACTCTGACAGCTCCACTCCGGAGAGATTCTTTTCTGGGCTCTGTTCGCCTCTGCCTGTGTAGCGTTTTGAGAGGACACGCCATGGCGCACGTCGGATTTCCGAAAATGCCTCTCGAAAGAGCTCCGAAGCAATTCTTTCCGAGTCCCAGAAAACATAACCCAAAGCTCGATAAGGGAAACTATCGTCCGATTCCTGAATGCCTAAGTAGCCTCCGTGCTCACTCGCTTTGTAAGTGACGTAGCCAAGATTTGCCTGGGTAGGGTCTTCGTTCTGCATGTCTTTTCGAGTCGTAGGCAACGCGCCTGAAAGAGAAACAACCGGTAATGCACTAGCCAGGAATGGAATTTGCACAGGATAATTGCGTCTCAGTAACTCGAATCGTTCCTTGTTGTCACTGCGAGCAAAACCATGCATGTAACTGAGACCACTTGAGACTATAGAGCTGATTGCTCTGATTGAGTGACGACTGAATTCTGTTGAGAAATATTGAGGCCAGCCGTCATTAATTACGGAAATATCATCCGACACGGCGACTGTTGCGGAATCCGACCAAGATTCGTTATTTACATCTCCTCCTCGTGCACGCACAACATTGGAGTGGGCGACCAGCCGGAGAACTTCGGACTCGAATTCACGGTTCATTGCAGTCAATGTGGCTCGAACCATGTTTGATAGATGCTGGTGAACGCAGGTCACTTCCTCCACCCCCCAAGGCTCAAACCTCTCTAGAAAAAGCTGGAATTGCTCACGGCCTCTGTATCTAGTGAGCTGGCCTGGCCTTTGAGCAGGTCGGAAGACTTTGGAATATATCTCGAACCTTAAGCAGGCTCTGTAGATTCGAAGCTTTTCCGTATCCGAGATCTCGAAGGGTACAGATGCCACAACACGCTCAGCAGACAAATTGGCTAGATCTCTTGACAAATTTGTGTGAAAGAGAAAGTGTGCCTGCTTAGAAGCCTTGAAAGTAATGTCTTTGATGAAGAAGTCAACGTCGCGGTGAAGCTTATAGGCCGCTAGGAGCTCTTTTCTAGTGCTTGGGGGCGCAAAGTTTGGCGAAGGGGAAAAATAGCGCCCCAGAAATAGAACAATGTGCTCTTTATCATTGGACAGAAGATTAACATCCAAAACCGTACGAAGCACGGATGCAGAATATACGGCCGCACAGAATTCCGTCCATATGCGTGCAGGCACAACTGATCGCAATGCTGCAAGCATATATCTTTCAGGCTTCGCCGCAAAAACCCGGTTACAGTGAGGAGACCCAGATATGAGATGAATCAGGTCTTTTGAAGATGTGACAGCTTCCATGATACTGGAGACAAGCTCCGAGGGCAAATAGCACAGTTTGTTTTCCATGGTTTCGACTGTAGTGCTGGGTGATGGCCTCTTGGTGGATTGGCAATAAACAGATAGACCTATTGCAGTTGAAAGAGTCGCGTCGTCACTTAAACTGACAGTAAAGGGAGCTATTGAGACAGCACGAGATTTCCGATACCGAAATTATGGCTTTGGAAATGAGGTGTAAAAGGAAGGACCGGTTGGCGTGGTTTCGTGAACCGCTGGCAGCTGCGCTGGGTCCATCCACCTCACCGCAGCGAATGTTGGTAGTTCGATAGCAGCTCTCCTGCCCGTCTCCAGGACTAGAAAATAGTCGTGCGCGTAGTACGGAGATAAAAGATAACAGCCATGCTTCGACAAGAGGATCTCATTTTGATTTTATCACCATGCTGCAACACATTCGATTATCGATCAAAGTATGGGGAATTGCCAAGGTGGAAATCGACGCTGCTGAGCGGTATTTGACCACACATACTATACATATCTCTACATCGGAATACGTTGATATAATCATTCTCCAATATCGATTGAAAAAGAATCTCTTATATATAATTTTGCCCACATCGTTCCATGTCGAAGACGTGGCTGTTCATGTCAACATGCATCACGTCATTTGCTTCTGTAAGCTATGAGCATCAGCAATTGTTCCTGTCTTCGTCGCGTGACCCGGAACTTTGACGCCATTGGCTTCTTTATAACAGCTCGTTGATTTGTCTATTTCGATCATCATCGAAGAACAAAGTCGAGACGCGCGGCGACGTCTTTTCCTCACCTTTGCCTATCTAACATACACATTACCGAGCAGTTCTGGTTACTTAAAACTCAATCATGCCATACTTTTCTTCCAGAGCAGCCTCGTACTTCAATGACAACTTCACTTTTCCCAAGTTGTCTTCGGGACAGCGTTTGCGCCTTGAGTCAATGCGACGCAGCCTTGGCAATTGAAGGATCGCCACGTCGAATGGCTCTGCATCAATTCTTCCTTGGTCCCAGAATATGCAACCAAGAGCTCTGAGAGAAAATACGTCAACTGGAAACAGGATTTCCCGAAACCTCTCCATAATCCCGGCACACTCACCTAACTCGAGCTCATCGCCATTCGGCTGCCCTGTCATCGTATTCAGGCCATGCCTTGCGGACCAGAATGCTAGTGCTCTATCAAGTGATGCGCGATGGTAAATTTGACTTCGAAGAATATAAAATTGCGTCCTTTGGTCACTCTGCATAAAGTCGAATATACCGCTGATTCCTGCAGAGACGACGGTAGTCGGAAGATCATTAAAATGTCTGAAATGGTTTGAAAAATGACAAAGTCTTCCAGAGTCCATGTTCACAAATTCGATGAACTCATTCTCGTCTGAATCTGCTGGATCAGACTCTTTCTGGTCAAAAGAAAGGGCAGCCTGTGAGGCGAGTCGGCGCACTTCTTCCTCAAATTCGCGGTCCATGTCTTCCCAAGCACCACTCACAACATCTAATAGATACTGATGAACACAGGAAATGCTTTCCAACTCATGAGCTGGAAGCCTATTCAAAAAGAGGTGAAACTGCTCGCTATCAGTGTAGCCTTCTAGCTCTCTCACACTCTGGAGAGGTCGAAAAAGCCTGCAGTGTAGCTCGAATTGCAACAATGCTTTATATAGCCGACGGCATTCTGCAGATGAAACTTTGAACACAGTCGAGAAATCGTCTTCCGATATGTTGTCTGCGTCAAACTCTAACGAGCTTCCTGGGCAGTATTTCTCGTCGAGACATCGCACGATCCCTGTGGCACTCCGAGTAAAGTCGTAAATCAGATAGGTACTTTTATAAACACCCTTGACAGACATTTGCCGAAGTTTGTTCGCCTCCTGTGACACTTTTCTTATAAAATCTCCAATCAAATAATTAATCTTGTGACGAAGATTACAAAGCATCGCTAGGCTCTGCCTCGAAGCTAGTATGTCGCAATTTAAAGTGCCATCAAAATATTGATCGAGAAAGTCCTTGACCTCCGCTCTGTCTGTCGCCAGGTGTTGTTCCTTAAAAATGGGCCGAAACTTTGTTCTGGCGAGAAAAACAGCGCAGTATTCATACCATAATCGATTGTTCGCAGCCGAGTTTGTGGCCAAGCAAATAAAATGCTGCGGGTTGCTGGAGAAGATCTGATAGCAACGCCGTGACACAGATATGACATTGAAGAGATCTTCGGGTGAGTGGCTCAGGGCAAGGATGAGCCAGAGGAGCTCAGATGGCAAGTTCAAAAATCCAGGCGCCATAATTTTCTTTTTCCGATTTTCGTGCCGACAAGCTTCCAAGTCTTGCGTGCCTTGCATCTTGAGTCTAGGTCATGCATTGTCTTTATAGTTGGAAGAATGCTAGGCAGCAAGGCTGAGCGTCGGCGCATTTTCTTCTGTCAGTGACTCAGTGTCTTCGCTAGCAAAAATTGAATGTACAAAATCGGACCGCCACACAAATACAGCTCATAGCTGCTTGAGGTGCCGGAGAGGGAGAAACATTATGTGTCGACACTGCGCGAATGCAGATTGTCGCGAAGAAGCGTTTTCATTTCATCTATGTAAATGTTGCCAGTAGGCTTGCATGCTTACGAACTCTTGGCCGCATCAGCTGTCGCTAGCAATTGTGCCATCTTCGCCTTTGCCTTCTCCAGCTCCGCTTCCAAATCACAGTTCCAAATCTCACGAATAGGTACGTCGATGATCTCGCGGAGCTTATCCAAATCAGCATCCACGCCAGGCCAGTTCAGATCCAGGAGCTCGCCCTGGCGACGGCCGTAGTACTGCACAAATTTGGTGCGCGGACGGCGTACCGACTCGTAGGCCTCAAATGCAGGGAGTAGATCGTCTTTGGATCGACAAGCTCCGAGAATATGGGCGAGAATGTGGGCATCTTCGAGGGCTTGGCCAGCACCAGCGCCCTGATGAGGGGCACAGGCGTGCGCGCTGTCGCCTAGGAGCAGAAGTCGCAGTGGCTCAGAGGTAAATGTAGGAATATCCTCAGATAGATCAAAAATCCCCCAGTGGTCGGTATTTTCCATCAGCTGTTGTAAAAGATTAGCAAGAGTCCACCCATTGTTCGACGGATCAGCTTACGGAGAATATCTTTTGGCAGTCTTCGCCAAAATCTTTAAAGTCTTCTGCCATATCCTCCCGCTTCATTGGCTTGATCCAGTTGCCTTCCCACTTTCCATCTTTGGACGTACCGAAGGCGACGACATTCATAATCTTGCCTTCAGCAATGGGAAAGATGAGGGCATGTCCCTTTTTACCGAGAAACATGTATCGATTCTGTGCTTTCTCCTCTCCAATGGCTGCAATGGCTTTCTCCATTGGGATCAAACCTCTGTATGCGTGCTTTCCTGTAAAAACGGGTTGTGATAGCGGATTATCCTTACCCAGAACAAAGTCTCTGCAGACTGATCGGATGCCATCACACCCAATGATGGCGTCGGCTTCGTATGTGACACCGTCCGCGAATTTCATCATGGTACGCCCCCGCGCCTCATCCCGGGTGAGGCCAATCAGACGCTTCCCAAACTCGGCAATCTCCTCGGGTACGAGACGGGCCAGCTCGTCAATAAAGTGAGCGCGGTGAGCAGTGCTGTGCCGCTCATGCTCGCCTAGCTGAGGGGAAGAGACAGTGGTACCGGCAGACAGACCATGCAGGTCTTGGCCGAGAATGAAGTCAAAGTAGGTGTCCTTCTTCGATTCCCAACCCGCGGTAGTAGAAATGCGAGCATATGCCTCGCCAATGGCTGGGTTGATGAGCGACATGGCTCGAATGGCGTTGGCGCCGAAGAATACGCCGGCTAAAGCACATGATTAGCCAAATATTACCAGTTGGGCAGAAATACTTGGCGATGCGGCCCACCTCCAATTTCAAAAAACTGCGGTGCAGCTTCAAAGATTCGCACATTGATATGCTTGTACTGCTGTAGGCCGATCGAAAGCGCGAGGCCACCGATGCCGCCGCCAATGATGGCGACATCAATGGGCCGCGGTTCCTCAGATATAGATCCCATAATGACTGATATACGGAGCTTCAAACCGATATCTCACTGTCTGTTTCTTGGGACAATATTTCGAAAACTGCTGCCCGCAGTAGAGTTACTGTAGCAAGCGAGAGCGCTAGGCGGGACGAAGCTTGTCTGTGCAGGGTCTTGGAGAGTGGTGAATGGGTGTGTGCCACCGCACTCGCAGAGGCTTCAGGTGCCCATGGGCGCTAAAATTGCTGGACAACTCTCAAGAACACCTCGCCATGTGCCTGGCGCCATTTTTACCTGTTCTAGCAAGCCTTGTGTGGTGGGGTTGTGGCTGAAAGGCTGTCCAGTACGGAGTGCAGCTACTTAAATCACCCGCCCATCAGTTTTTGAAAGACAGTGTATCTTGATTTGTCCGAAGTGCGAATAAATTGTATGTTTTAGACCCATCTCAAGAGTGTTTCGGGAAGGCCAAGGGTCAATCTTCAACGACCATATTCTTTCTCAACAGAGTCCCAGTCGCCATCTGACGGCTCCGTCGTGACTGCTTTTCAGGCTGCCTTCTTCCATGATATACTTATTACTGATTTACATGTGGTATCTCTATCGCACTCAGTCCTGACAAGCGAATTTTCCGGCCGAGACATTACGGAGAGCATGTACCGGGGATCTTGAAAGCAGTATCACTGTTCATTCGTGATAGTCAGCACGCTAACCAATGAAATAGGAACCTCTCATGCACCGCGGAAAAGGACCGGACGAAAAGCTACTGGTCAGCAAATTGTAAGCGGGCTCCATGAACAGTTATCAGGTTAACTGGAAAGGGCTGGCCGTGAAGGCCGCTAGCCATTCGCTGGCCCGACGCTAGGGACTTGGGTTGGCCAGGGCTTGAAACGACCACCTTCGGCACCATCTCTAGATGGTCGTAGTCAGCTGCAAGCTGCCCCTGGCGGAAAGCATACGCGTTGTTCCCCAGCGGTCAAAAGTATGGACTGAGAGAAGGGGGGAAAGGCAAAAGTTTGGTGCATGTAATGGCGGCGCTGGCTGCGTCCGTTGCTTGCATTGTGTCGTAATGTACAGTATCTATCCGGTCTATTTCATGGGCGCTGCTGCGGCGCCGATTGCTTCATTACAGCCATGTAAAAATATCAAAGACTCCGGGGTATGCCGTGGGGGCGCAAAAAGTGCGTCTCCCTCAAATTCGGAACTTTTCCTCCAAAAACGAATATGCCTTTCCCTACACCATGTGCCGTTCAAACTGATGCTTGGGATATGTCGTCGTGCCGTCTGCGTTCGGCTCGCCATCGCGCGGCACGTAGGACACGTCAACGCTCATGGTCCTCTTGATGCCCACAATCTCCTCTGCGCTGCTGCCACTCTTGTAACTCGTCTCCAAAGAGTCGATTTGCGTAGACATTTGCGTATCAAGATCGCCGCCGCGCTTCTTTGAGCCCCTCGAATTACCGAAAGTGCCAGAACGGGGGCCTAGGTGGTGCGGCGTGTCGCTTAGTTGATATGAGTCCTCATTCGCAGAGCCAAATAGCTTGGGGATAAAGCTGGCAAGCGGTTGCCGCAGAGATGGTGCGCAAGCACAGATGACACCAACGGTGGATTCAACTTGGGTCCAGATAACAGATGTGCCAGTTGCCCATGTAAAGTCTCTCGCAAACGTCGCGTTGAAGTTGAGGGAAATCATACGCTCAATGCTGGTAATGCAAACGCTTCAGAAATGTTAGTAACATGAAACTGCTCGACATTGTCATGGGGACTTACAATGCGCCAAGAATAAAGACGACAAGGAGACCGAATTTGCCCCGGCGGTTCATCTGCAGCCTCACAACAAGAGGAACCGGAAGAAGCAGAACAATGACGTCCATCAGCGTGTTCCAACCCGACTGCGCGTACCAAAATGCCTTGATGTTGATACTATAGCAGCAAGTTAGATCAAATTCACAATTAGCTAATATATGAACTTCACATACCAATGACCATGGATAGTTTTGTCCCAAGAGAAGGGAACCGGCTGGCATTGCAGAATGGTCGTGATGTTGAGTGCCACGAGACCCAACGCAATGTGTATTATCAGGCCCCAGCAGATATAACGGAATCTTTCTTGTGGGAAAATGTCGAGATAAAGGAACAGAAACGATAATTTCGAAATTCCGACAGTGTTCTTCACAAGGCACTGGAAGATGAAGAAGTACAACAGAGAGTTGTATCTTTCTTCAGCGCTGAGGTAAGGTGCGTGATGGCCAAATCCCCATCGAACAATGGCTGGGAAATCTTTGGTCAGAAGAGGTGTCGAGTTAACTGTTGTGCCAGAACCTACCAGTTGAAACGCATGCTACTTGGATGATGTTGAAGACGAGACCGACAACAACGCAAATGTCTGCACGGTTGAGTGTTCCAGCATTGTGCTTGATACAGCGCCACCAAACTCGAAATCCAACAACGATAGCGCTAAAGATAAGAAGCGGTATGTTGGCGTAAAGAAAGTTCCAGCCTTCCTTCGTGTCGGGCGTGTTGGGGATATGAAGACCAGGCGGTGCAGTGTGGTTGGAAGCCATCTTTCTCGGCGCGTTCGCTGTCCGTCCACAAATGCAAAAAGGCCAAGCCGAGGGCTTGAACGATTGCACGTCGAAAGCTAGGGATCGAACAGCCCTGGGAGGGTAGGGAGAGCGAAAGACGTGTATTAAATCTGGTAGCGTGTGTTATAATGAGCCAGTCGACATGGCTTTTGTGAGGAGGCGAACTTGTCGTCCGTTTATCTGGAATCTCCGGTGGCTAGTTTTGACTTGTTGATGGGATGCTTTAAAATGTTCCGCGTCAGAATAAGACGAATGCAACCGGGAACCGGACCGTGCCAGGCAACGAGGACTAGTCAACTGAGCCAGGATAGTTGCAGTGCAGTAGCGCAAAGTTGGTCTTGGGTGCCTGGTGGAGCACGAACCAGGCTGGTGGTGAGCGCAGATTCAGTATGTTCAAGGTGCAGGTGAGACTTTTGTGGGAGACTGCCGTTGGCACGAGCTGAGAGTCGAAGGGGAGGATGATGCTGCTGGACAAAAGAACGGCCTAGAAGAGGAAGCAGCAGATGCTAAACCGAGCAGCTGCCTTGCTACTGGAGTGATTGAAATGAATATCAGAATTCAGTATGCATAGCTGCAGAGCGAGTGGGCATACAAAGACGACGTTGCAGTATTTGCTGGTTGGCCTGGTACACCTGCAGAATGCCAGCCTAGCTACTGCTACTAGAAGTTGACGAGTATTGCAACCTTGCTAGAGTCAAATGAGCGAATGCAGAGACATTCCGAAGCTAGCTAAGTTAACAGGCAATTGTTGAGAGCTACCTTTTCTCCATTGAACCAGTCGAATAGTTGCCAAACCTGTTCATTGGCGCCAGGATGAGGCTCCTGCCAGTGAATATCTATCGCCAGCCAGAAACGCCTCCAAGCACAAGTACCTCTAGGAAGTCCTGGAATCCACTATTGATTGCCGCTAAAGACTCACGGACAGTGGGGGCTGTAAGGCGGAGGGGACGGGACGACCCTGGCCCTGGTATTGACGCCACAGAAATAGTCGGCGACATTGCGTGGTTTGGACCATTTGAGTTCCACACACACTTTCTGCTGTGTCCGGCGCAAAATTTAGTTCGCAAAAGATGGCATTCGAATGCGCACAGGACACTCGAAGAAGGGGGAGAAATCCATTTCTTACTCCGGCTTGCGGCGCCGCGACCCGGCCCCGATCGGGAGTGGCTGCGTGGCTGCTTGGTGGCTTTGCCTTTCCCACGCCGTCGGCTCCGGGTACCGAATCCAGAATAGGGCAGGCCATCCCAAGTGCGCCGTTATTACCAAATAGTTTGCTCGAAGCGCAGTATTGCTCAGACTTCGTTTGCGCTCGCTCTGTATCAGCCCACCATCACCGAAACTTCCAATACGCTTCTTTATACGCCATGGTTAGCTTTGGCATAATAACCGCCGCAGCAGAGATGCCCGTTCACCTCCGCTCAGTGCCAGGCGTACGATGGCCAGCGTAGCCTTGGAATCCTGCCAGCCGAGAGACATGAGCAGGCCTGGCCTTGCCCTGGCCCGAGCTGACACTTGCTGACGTCTTCCGCCGCGGGCCTAGGCTCTCGCCGTTCCGCCCAGTTAGTGGTCGCGCCCGCCGGGGAGACCCTGTTGTGGATGTCGTCCGCGGGCTCAGAAACAATTTTTCATACAGCTGAGAGCCAGTTGGCAAGGGGTGAGGCCGCCAGCACTGAGCTGCCTGCCAGACAAAGTATAGCGTCGGCCTGTACTAATAAAGAGGCACTTTTGGCCCGAACTCTCGCGGCCCTTCGCCAGAAAGACTTGACAGGGCTGCCCCCTCATGTTTGGCCACTCAAATCACTAGGAAGAGGGCGGTGGGCATCCAGAAGGAGGCTAACTGGTTCTCGTGTTTTTCTGCAAGGAACACATCCATTTTCTTTGGATCTGGCTTCGGCTTGCCTTCTCGAAATGTCTTGGACCACCGTGTCGCTCTAGCCAACCCCACCACACACGTAGATTATGGTTCGTAACCACAGGTAATTAAGGCAGAAGCGAATACATTAACCACCCATTTCGCCCCTGAAGACTGCATATTGGTGTGACCTAGATTGTCGCAAGCTCCTTCAGAGTCACCCCTGCGTCATTGGCGAATGGTATGTGGCTTAAATTCAATTTGGATGCCAATCCCGTCAGGCGTGCGTCCGCCCTTTACCCCATTTAGACACAAGATACCATTCACAAGATTACTAACCTATCAAAACAAACAAGGCAGCCAATCCCATGGCTTCGTATAAAGTACCTAAACGCCGAATTTTGCTATGTACTAGTATGTGTATATGAACTGAGGGTGGGCGTCGCCCAAGTTGTCACCTTCTTCTTCCAGCAGATGATCTCGCTTGCCAGCCTTCTTTTGCTTGTTCTCCCACCACAGGCCGACTACATACACACAGATCAAGACAAACGCCATGCACATGAGTCCGCACGACAATCGGAAACCGAGCCAATAGTGCGGCGCAGTCTTGGACTGGTAGGCCAGTGAGGCTACAAAACCGCCCGCGTTGCCCAGACCGACTTCCATACCCATGGCAAAGGCCGTCTTGTACGAGCCGGAGACGTTGTTAAGCAGCAGGATCCAAGCGCTGGGCAGGACGCTGAATGATCCTGCGGCAATGAGGTACAGAGCCCCGTAGCGGGCGTTGGCGGGCACATGGTCCTGGTTCAGCAGCACCACGTAGCCCAGGATCGCGATGAAGCAGCCCGATAACGCGAAGCCGCTGCGGTGCTTGAGCTTGTCTGACGAGTAGGCCACCACTAGTGTCCAAGCGGAAGCAGCCACGAAGATCGGGATAACCAATCCTTGAATCTCCTTTACAGTGGATTGTGGCTGGAGTGCCTTGACAATGGTCGGCGCAAACAAAGTAATCGAGTAGACGGAAGAAATATTGCCGACAATGATGAGAGCGCTCAAGTAGACCTTCCAATCGGTCGCACAGCGGATAATTGCGCTCTTATTCAGAATGTCCATGCGACCGATGATACCGTCGTCGCGGATGCGGCCCTCCAGCACGGCTCTCTCGCTCGGCTTGAGCCACTTGGCCGACGCCGGCCAATTGGTCATGAACGGCCAGCACATGCAAGTGACCACAATAGTGATAGTGCCCTCGATGATGAAGATCCAGCGCCAACCGCTGTAGCCATTGGAAGAATGGATGCTGGCAACGCCATAGGCGAGCAGGCCGCCAAAGGCGTTGGAGACAGCATTGCCGACATGAAGCATGCTCAGTCGCCATTGGAGCTCATAGCGCGGATAGTATGCTGAAAGCAGAAAGATTGAGCCTGGGATGAGACCCGCCTCGAGAATACCGATGAAGAAGCGCATCACGACCAGGCTCTCAAAGTTGCGCACCAAGCCTTGGCCAATGGTGAAGAGACCCAGGATGATGCACTCTAGACATAGCACCGCCGTCGGCGAGAAGCGCTTGACGAGCCAATTGCTAGGAACTTCGGCGATGATAAGGCCAACAAAGACAACAACGGTCGCAATGTTGAACTTGTTGCTGCGCGGGTCCATGTTCAAGTCCTTTTCTAGTCCCTGTATGCGTGCGGTACCAATATTGACGCGATCAATGAGCGAGATGAACCAGAGAATGAAGAGCGGTGGCAGCAGCCTCACGTCGAGCTTCCAAATGAGCTTGCGGTAGTCGGCTTCGTTCATCGTGTTGTCGGGCGTGCTGAACTCGCTGCGGTTCGCAGTCGAAAGAGGATCGAGGGAAGAGCCCAGGTCCTTCTCAACCGCCAATTCCAGGTCGTCTTGCGCCATGGTATTGTGCGCTTCGCGGGTGAGCCTCGTTTGAGAAGAAAGACTCGGAGACTTGTTTGGAGGGGGTTATTGTCGCACGATTGTTTGTGACATTGGAGGTGAGAATGTATTTGTCGCGGTTGATGCAACAGGCGCAAGTGTATATACAAGAAAGAAAACAGGAATCAAAGATTGAATGTGGCTGAAGACAAGGCCATGGTGAGGAGGGGTTGGATTACAAAACGATAGATGCGAGGGAGAAGGAAAAAGAAAGCCACCAGTTCGTATGCACAAAGATCCTAGCCTCGGGCGATAGTATGCATCTAAGATTTGTCTTGGACTAGAGCTCCAATAGGGGCGTAGGATGGTTCGTAAGAGGCGACTCAGCTATGGCCGCCACGCGTGGGAATAAAAACTAGCATGGCGACTTGGTCCAATGCTTTTCGTTCAAATTGGCAAATGTAGCTAGTCTATGCTTGTTGCTACGTGATTGACATGGGTTTATTACCCACCAATGCGGGAGAGGACGGGGGAGGCGCTCGCTATTGCTCGTCAGCATGCAAACTATTCAAATGGAAGATGCAAGCCGTATCAGCCGGCACCACATAAACACTCCATATGGCTGAAGCTGAAGTGATCTTTACTGATGGATCGAATCGCGGTCTAACAATTTCTTATCCGGCCAACTTTCGCTCTTTGGTAGCGACGAGGCGCGGCCCCACTGGCCAAGTACAAAGTCCCTTTCCATCCTTGCTGCAGGCTTGCATTAGTTTCTTCAGCACAAGCTTACAGATTAATAGGAAGAATTGAGTGACAGAACTGCCGTGCTAGGCCTTTCTCCGGGCTTGCTTGACTCACTATTAGTTGATTGCATACGAGCTCCATTAATAAAAATTTTCCATCGCCTTCGTCAGCGGCCTATATTGATTTGAGGGTCGCCTGGCGAAGCCATCCCGCTTTTGATGTTTGATGAGGGCGCAATTTGGTAAAGGGAGCGGGACCCCGGCGAAATCAATCAAACTATTACAAACGGTTTGATATTGGCGTCTCATCGCCGCCATGCAACCGTCTCGTTGCGCCAGTGGACCGAGTCTTGTCTACTGATAGATTATCAGCGCAACCATGCGGCAAGGCTCTAGGTCGCCCTAGGCCGCGAGGGGAACTACGTACCTAGTACAGCCGAGGCAGCAGATCAACAGAGCCACTGGCAAAGTAGCTTGGCCGCCTTTGGTTATGTGTCACTGGAAGGCAACAGTATTCACTCATGCGCGTAGATCTATATTTAATTCAACGATTGTTGATAAGCGAGTGGTCTGTATTGAGACTACGAAATGAGAAGCTAACTTTGGTCAACGGATAGCTGTAGGGCAAGCTGCACGTAACTGGCAAACCTTGCACCCGTCGCTTACTATTTATCGCAGAATCGTATCTGTGAGGGCATGTTAACGCAGTTCGAACCAGTCCGGGCTGGTGTGTGGAAATAGCGAGTACTTACCCTAGAGACCACAGTATTACCTGGACTTGGCCGGATGCCCAGTTCATAAGTGACTCACTTACAACTCACCGTCTTCGTTCTCTATGTCCTTGATGCAATCGTAATCAGTATTATCTCTGTTTCGCCGCCGTCTCACTCAGTGAAACAACTTGCTGCAGTGGCTGGCTGACATGTCTGAGCTCGGCGAGCGGAATATCGGGAGGTCTCATGCGTTGCAAGAAACGGGCGAAAATCCTAGCTCTTTGAGTTTACTTTCAAGTCATCTCTAGTCGCTTGTCTACCAATGTATTGTAATTGGTCACCGAATTTCCAAACAATTACACACTAGACAGACGAATGCACACAGCGACAGTGTGCAAACACGAAGCGACCTGAACGACTTATTCACGGCGCAAGGCTGACTATCATCCCGCTTATCGCGGCAGAGAATTTTTTTTGGGCCCCAGAATGCCGCGAAGTTTTAGAATCCATTATGTGGTGATCAAAAGTAAATCGCGGGACAGACCAGACATGGATCAACGCGATGGCCCGGGCACAAGTGCGCGTGTCTCGGCTGTCAACTTGACAGTGTTGTACCCAATTACCACAGCAAGCTGCGGTGACACATGCTCTAGGTAGTGAAGAGTCTGCCCAAAGACTCTTTCTAGGGAGAGGCGAGTCGAATATAAAAGACTCGCGAATTCCATCGGTGCGTGCAGTGTTACTGACATTAAACACCCTCTATCATTCAATATCGTCCAAACAAATATATACAAAAAACAAACCATGAAGATCGCTGCTACTCTTATTGCTATCCTTTCGGGATCCGCTGCCGCAATCGCAGTCGCCGCCACCGAGAAAGAAACGACCCTAGTGCAATGACAAACCTGCGCGATTCCCAATGTTGGTTGCTACGGCAACAATGACTGCTGTGGTGGCCTGACGTGCGACTTTAGCGAGAGTTGCTGCATTAACAATGGAGATGACGACTATGACGGCAACTTCGCAAAACGACAAAATTGCGGCTGCTGTCGCAAGCCGAAATAATGTAGTCGTTGGATGGAGTTGACCAAAATGAGCTTAAGCTCGGCCGAACCACAATGGGGCTACTGCTTGGATACAGTTGCCGAATAAATGAGACTATCATACCGTCGAATAAGAACTCTTACCCATGCTGCTTCTCGTAGATGTTCTAAAACTTGCAGCCAGGAAGGCACATATCTTCGTCAATGTTGAGGTGACGAAGTCGCCACCGGGTAATGAACCCACCAATAGCTCGGACCCGAGTTGATCACTGTCACGTACATGTCGGAATCGCCACCATCAAGCTCGCAGCCGATAAAAACTAGTTAGAAAACTGGTGAGTGCCCAAATTTAGTATGGAGCTTTTCCGCAAGGTAAAAAGTCGAGAAAACAACTACTATCATGTATCATGGTTTTCCCTCGGTCCCGAGAGACTACCCCAGAGCTGATCGGGGCCGGCGCACATGGCATCGCCGCCATTCGCCCCCGAAATTTAGCTTGCGTAGGCCCCGTAGGGCTGGCCGCGCGGCATGACAACCTAAGCTACGACTCACGCGCAACGTAAGTAGCACACCTTAATTTCTTGTGGCATGTGGCGAATAAGCCAGTTGATTTTCTATTCACCAGGGATAGCCGTTTTCTAGTTGGTTCGATTGCGTGCGTAGGTCCGCACGTCCCCAAGTTCAGCCGCCCAGGCACCATCGGTCGCCTATGGTGCATTGCGTGTCGACTTACACGGCTGAACTTCTGCCTTGGTCGATGTGCCTTTTCCATGTATATATAAAGTAGTTGGCATCCAGTCATTCTTTTGAGCCTTGGTTCTTCAGACTATCAATATCTACCACACACTCCCTTCATTACCACACCTAACTTACAACACGCCAACCATATTTCCTTGTAAAGCAGCTTTATACCGAAATCATGGCTCCCCCACCACAAACCAACAAAAACGAGTATCCGGACCCTGCCGCCTTCTTCGAACAAATGATGGCTGGTTTTGATCCTACTCGCTCTGGTGCTACTGGCCGCGGCGTCGACCACAACGGCTCTGACAACACCACATATCCTACTTTTTGGCCGGGCTTCCCCTTTGGCAGACCTCCTCATCCTCCTGCCCCCCCTGGACCTCCTGATTCTGATCACCCTCAACCTCCCAGCCCTCCTAGTCCCCCCAGTGGCCCTGAGCCTCCTCACCCTCCTCACCCTCCGCATCCTCCTCACCACGGCCACGGCCGCCACCGCCCTGTCCCTCCTCCCGGAGCCTGGTCTTGGGGAGGACCAGGAGGCGGCGCCTGGTTCTCCGATGATGGCGACTTCTACTTCAGCGACGGTCACCACCGTGGTGGTCACGGCCGTGGACGCGGTCGTCATGGGCATCACGGACGCGGCCGCCGTCACAACCACGACAGCGACGAAGAGGGAACTCGCGAGAAGCCTGTCGGGGTTTCCGACGACGAAAAGAAAGATAACTCGTCTAGTGAGAAGAAGGCTACTTCATCCCGAGATGAGAAGAGCGGCTCTCCCGATACCGTGAGAGATGACGTTCCCGACCCCGATGAGATGGTTCCCGAGTACGAAGAGGCAAACAACAGCAACAATAACAACAACGAATTCTATACTGGTGGATTCGGCGGCTTTGGCCATGGCTGGGGCGGTCGTCGCGGTCGTGGCGGCTTTGGTGGCCGTGGAGGCTGCCGTGGAGGTTTCGGCCGTCGCCATCATCAGGACCGCAACAGCTGCCCCTTCAACGCTGCCCCCGGCGCTGGTGCAGGCCCCAACGAATTCAACTTCCCCAACATGATGCGTGGTATCATGAACCATCCTTTCATTCAGCAGATGGGCGCCGCCGCTCGCAGCTACAGCGGCAACGGCAACCCCGACAACACCACCGAGAACAATGACGAGGTCAACTCCTTCTCTCCGCCCGTCGACATCTTCAACACGCCCCGCGCCTACGTCTTGCACATCGCCCTACCTGGCGTCAAGCGCGAGGATGTCGGCGTCCACTGGGACCCGGAGCACGGTACTCTCTCCGTCTCTGGCGTCGTGCACCGCCC
Organism: Aphanocladium album; assembly: GCA_029218145.1. NCBI lineage: Eukaryota > Fungi > Ascomycota > Sordariomycetes > Hypocreales > Aphanocladium > Aphanocladium album. The sequence goes on from JARDXD010000781.1 coordinate 43,439, forward strand.
TGGCGACGAGGCGTTCCTTCAAACTTTGCACTCGTCTGAGCGCCGTGTCGGCGTCTTTGAGAAGAAGATCATTCTTCCTCCTCGTGACCTAGAAATAAAGGAACAGCCGAGAGAAGAGATCGACTCCGAGGGCATCGCGGCCAAGCTTGACGATGGTGTACTGGTCATCATGGTTCCCAAGATGGAGAAGGAGTGGACAGAGATTCGCAAGGTTGATATCTTGTAAGAATAATTGTGTCAGAAATTTCCTCTTAGTTTACCTATGGGACGAAAAAAAAAGGAAAACATCAAAAAATGCTGCAAACATTGTACTGGTCATGGCGCTGTCGAGAGAAAACACAGCGATGTTGGCTGTTATTTATTTATTGACTGTTTTAGTATGAATCAAGAAAATATCAAGAAAAGCCTAATGCGGAGGATATTTAATAAGAAAAAAAACCAACAAGTTTCAATGCCTAGGTTCTTGTGATATGTACTGCAGTGATTATGTAAATGGCTCAACGAAAGCAAGTATGCGCGCGCCCGGTTACGGTCTGCCACAACATCATCAATTGAACTTTCTCTGTGAACGGTGGCTACTAAACCACTGGAATGATATAACTATGCTATTGTTTTTTATTGACAAGCTTATATTGAGTCAGTAGATGATTTCCCACAGTTTGAGCAATACTAGGCACTCACTGTAAATGTTGACAGATTTTTCAGCGCAGCTCAATGTCATCAGAAAGGAAAGCAAAAAGCCATTCATGCCCAAGTTTCCGATGCCTATCATTGCAGCCATTTTTTCGACCGCATGTATGTGTTTCTTTGATGCACTCCGGTCCCCAAGGGCAAACTGGAATTTTGTGAGCTGCAGCGCTGCTGGTAGCTAGGCCATCACATACCTCATCCTCAGCCAGGAGAGCTGTAATGATTATCAAATCGGTATTGATTGCATTGTCTGTTAGTAGCATGTTGTTTTGCAATCCGCTGATGCAAGAAAGTTTATAAACCGTTGCCAGCTCAAAGTGCTGCGGCGCATGTCCTCTTTTGAACAAATCTCGGCAAGCAGTCATAAGAATCCCAGCCAGTATAGAGCTTTTGGAGAGAGCAACGGGGACGAATTCTTTTCGCATGCCGTCTATCCATGCCTTTGACTGTGTGATGCGAGAGCATTGCCGTCTCCCGAAGGGCACGACAACATCGACGTCTAGCAGTTTCGTTAGATCACGCAGTAGAGAGTCAAAATAAAAACAATCGTACAGTGGCTTAACAGTAGGCTTTCAAAATGATTTATTTCTATGTCGAAAGCAGCGTAGACATTCTTTCTCAGGGAGAGCATTGGAGCATTGGCGGTAGCGATAGTAGTTAGCCCAGTTGATGATTGCATCCAAAGGGCATTCTTAGACGCAGAAGAATGCGGGTCTTCGCAATTGATCATTTCAGTCGCTGCATTTTCTGCTGATGCTCTATCTGCTTGATTCCTGAGTTGCTGCTCGCGCCGCGCTTTCGCATGGCCATAGCGTGCTGCGTGCGATTTGGCAGTTTTCTGTTTTATCGCAGCACCATTTGTCAGCTTTGCTGAGCAATCCACAAACTGTATGGAAGGAAATCTATTTTCAGAATCTGTTTGGCGCATTTTTATCTATAGGCCTGTCAGAGTCGAAGAGAAAGCGTCGACTCCAAGAGCAATTTGACATATGGACAGTATCGAAAGGGAAAGTGCAGGGGAGGGGCCGGGAGACAGATTTATAATCTGCAGCTAAAGTTCATATCCTTGCACTTTCCGAACAAGGACTAGCGAGTTGCATCGCCGATCAAGATGCCACTTTACGTATTTCATCGCTTCAGCCCTTAACGAAACGGCCTCGTTAACCGGAAGACCGTTATATTCTCAATTAGGCAATTGCATGGGTTCCTTTGGTATATAGCCCAAAGGTTGGTATTAATAATTCGCGATGCTAGAAGCCCCAAACGTTGGCAGCCTCAGCAACTACAAAAAGCCCTCGAGCTCCGATTGGAAAGATGGAGAACGAAATCATCATCAGCAAACTCACAAACTTGGAAACAAGATATACAAAACAATCTCGAATAATCTATCGCAAACAAACAAATACAATGTCAAGTCCTCTCTTCCATCCTATTGTAATCGGCCAAGCCTCGCTGCACCATCGCGTTGTCATGGCTCCACTCACACGCTTGCGTGCCGACGAAAGTCATGTACCCCAGGCCATGGCAAAGACCTACTACGAACAGCGCGCCTCAGAAAAGGGAACCTTGATCATTTCTGAAGCTACACTCGTCTCTGCGGCAACAGGTGGCTCTTCCAACAGCCCTGGCCTCTTCACCAGCGAACAAATTCAAGGATGGAAGAACGTTACCGACGCTGTCCACGCCAAGGGCAGCTATATTTTTGCCCAGCTCATGGCTATGGGCCGAGCTGCTGATGCAGCTACGCTTCAGAGACAGGGAGGTTTCGAAGTCTTTGCTCCCAGCGCAATCCCCATCAACGAGGCCGACCCCCTGCCGAAAGTCCTCAGCGAGCAGCAAATTCTGGACATTATTGATGAGTACAAGATTGCGGCCAAGAACGCCATCGAGGCTGGTTTCGACGGCGTAGAGGTTCACGGCGCGAACGGATATCTAGTGGACCAGTTCCTTCATGACGGCAGTAACACCCGTACCGATCGATGGGGCGGCTCCATCGAAAACCGCGCACGCTTCGCCGTTGAAGTAGCAAAGGCCCTTGTCGAGACGGTCGGGGCCGATCGCGTCGGTTTCCGAATCAGCCCGTGGAATGAATGGCAGAGCATGCAAATGGCCGACCCCATCCCCCAGTTCTCCTACCTGGTGTCTCAGCTGAAGCAGCTCGACCTGGCTTACCTGCACGTTGTTGAATCTCGCGTCTTCAACAATGTCGACTGCGAGGGGAGAGGAGAAATCAAGGCATTTTTGGAACAATGGGGGCAGGAAAAGCCGGTGCTCATCGCTGGAGGGTTCAACCCGGACAATGTGAACGGCGCCATGGAGGAGAAATATCGTGACTACAACGTCGCGATTGTGTTTGGCCGCCATTTCTTGGCGAATCCGGATTTACCCTTCCGACTGCGCAACGGAGTGCCGCTTCAGAAATACGACCGCTCGACGTTTTATGCGAAGATGACGCCATCAGGATACATCGACTATCCTTTCAGCTCTGAGTTTACGGCAGCCACAACAGCCTAACATGGCACTACTCTAGTCGGTGCCCAAGAACGTCTCGCGATAGATTTCTTTTAATAGAACTATGGTAGCAGTTGTTGTCAGATTCGGCTTAGTTTAATACCATTCAAATTTTCAGTCTCAAGGCTCCAGGTGGCATGTATTTTCGTCAAAGCAGACAAGAGGTAGCCCTTTTGTGGTAACTCAGCAGACATGGTCAAACGAACATGAATATAATTAATCCATTTACATAACGTAGAGAAAGATTGCACTCAAAAAAGCCCAACGCCGTGACACAATATTAACCCATCCTTACAACTAGACGAGCCCAATGCCCATCGTGATTCCCAGTACGTACAAAACATTTTTCCAGAAAATATTCGACTTCTTAACTCAGTTTCCTTCATAACAGTCATCCATGGTATAGTTTCAATGCGATTTTGTAGTAACTGTTGCCAAAATGCTTTAGACAACGGCAGTGACGCGTCGAACACTTCTCCTGGCACCATCACCAGTGATGGTGATGGCATTCTCGGCTTCCAGGGTTCTCATAATCTCTGTGAACTCAGCCTGCTCAACTGGGATGCTCGAGTTCTCGCCCAGGCGGCGCGCAACGTCACTCAAGCGAACAGCATTGCCAGCCGAGGTCATCTCGTCCAGTAGGTGGAGAGTAGCGTCCTTGAGATCAGCCTTGCGCTTGCGGTCGACCGCACTGGTGCCCTCAGTCAGAAGGCTCATATCAATGCGACCCTGAGCATCGGTTGCTGCCGTCTTGAGCGCGCTCTGAATGAGACGGTTGGCCTCTTGTACATCCTCGCGGGTGACAACCTCAGATAGACGCATCTTGGCGTGGGCCTCAGCGAGACGAATCATCGACTCAAGCTGTCTCGTTGTGGCAGTAATACGCTTCTCAGCTGCACGAACATCCTGGCCAAGAGCACGCATAGCAATATAGCACTCAACGAGCTCTTTGCCAGCCTCCTCGGAGATGGTGGGTTGGATGTTGGAACGCGCGTAAGAAATGTACATGGTGAGGAATTCAACAGGAAGAATATCGGATGCAGACGGAGCAGACTGTGGCTTGTCCTCGATGTAGAGCGAAAGCAAATGCTTAGCCAGGCGTCTGTCCATCTTCTCGTCAACACGATCCAGCATAAGGTACACCAAATCGAAACGAGAAAGGAGAGTAGGAGGAAGATCAATGTTCTGAGGCACCGACATATCCGGGTTGTATCGACTGCCGATAGGGTTGGCCGACGCAAGGATACTGGTTCTAGCATTGAGAGTGGTGATGATGCCAGCCTTGGCGACGGAAACAGTCTGCTGCTCCATAACCTCGTGAAGAACAGATCGCGTAGCGTCAGACATCTTATCAAATTCATCAATGCAGCAGACACCGCCATCAGACAAAACCAGAGCACCAGATTCGAGAACCAGTTGCTTAGTTTCAGGATCACGAGTGACGTAGGCAGTCAAACCGACAGCTGAAGAACCCTTACCACTGGTGTAAACACCGCGAGGGGCGATTCTGTGAACATATGCAAGTAGCTGAGATTTGGACGTTGAAGGGTCACCACAGAGAAGGACGTTGATGTCGCCTCTGTATTTGGGGCTACCACCCTTCTGGAAGGTCTTGTTTGTGCCGCCGAAGAGCTGGAGAAGAATACCCTTCTTCACGTCGTCTAGCTCGTAGACGGATGGCGCAAGGGATCTGGAAAGTAGATCATAAATATCCTCTCGAGCAGCAGTCTCGCGAATCTTTTGCTCGTTCTCTGGAGAAACGGTACGAGTCTCCTCGATGTCATTGGCGCCGCGCTCAGCGTCTTCATCACCTTCGACACCGAGAGTTGACGCATCTACACCCATGCGCTTCTTGTCTACCTTCTGCACGTGGAGGACATCGACGTAAGTCTTATAGACGCTCTTGACAGCGCGCTGGCGAGGGTTCACGCGAACAGGGCTGACGCGGAAAATGCCAGTAAGTTCAACACGGTCACCAGCTTTGCAGAAGTCGACAAGCTCGTTGTAGACGCAGACTGAGACCGAGTGTGGTGTCTGACCGGCAGGTACTGCATCAGGGGTTTCTTGCAGCTTAATAACTTGCTTATCTTCGAAAGAGCAGCGGTTGTGAACAATCTGCATCGAGTTCTTGGAGCCACAGATAGGGCGGGGGCACTCGGTGGGCTCGCGAATTTTGCCACGGTCCAGGCCAACGTTGACGGAGTGGTTGCAAATGTTGCATCGGAAGAAGGCATCCTTCATGTCGGGAATGACGGGGGTGGTACGAATGACAAGGCCCTTAATGCAGATGAGGCGATCCATGTCTAGTAAACTAGTTAGCTTTCAGTTAGAAAATGCGCACAGGTATATACGCACCAGATGGGTTGAGATCTCTCAAGTTTGTTGACTCGTCCAGGCCGAAAGGACGAACGACATAGATGGAAGAAGCAACCTGGTCCTCAAGGGAGGGTTGAGGATCCTGAGTAGGACGAGGGGTTGCAGGCTCGTCTGGTCTGTCGGAGCTCGGAAAGACAGGCTCTGAGCTCTGTCTGCTCTGCTGAGACTCGCCCTGACCGTTACTGCTCTGTGTCGGTCTGTTGCGCAGACCCTCGGCACGAGCAATCTCCACCATAAGATCATGCACGGACTGATCCATGACGGGCACAATTTCCTGAGGATAGGCCTGGATCTGATGCCAGAGCTTTCTGGTGGGAGGGTAGAGGTTCAGATCAGAAATATCAAGGTACAGTCGCGTTGCACCAAGAAGCAGCATGTTCTCAAGAGCTTCCTGGTAGGGCTTGGACTCAGCATCAGGAGCGGCGCGCACTTCCTCATCTGAGAGGCCGTCGCGGTACATGCGATACTTCTGAGTAAAATTGCGCAAAAAGTCCTTAAACGCGGCAAACGTGTCATCGATGGAGACTGTTGTACCCCAGATGAGACTTTGACCCTGTCCACCAAGAACGTCGGCTTCAGAGGTATTGGTGTCGCGATTAGCGTATGAGGGAGCATCTGAACCGTCGACGGGACCCTCGCGGACGACTCGGCCAGTCTCATCGAGAATGACGCGGCGCGGCATGCGAGGTGTTCGCATAGCATCGGAGTTGATGTCACCACGTCTGCGGGAAGCAGTGCTGCCCGCGTCGGAGCCGAGGAACAGGCCACTGCTCTCGCTGCGCAGCTCAGATTGTTGTCGTAGTGAGCGGCCGGGACTGGAGCTCGGCTCGTATCTGATGGGAGAGGACTCTGCGAGAAAAAAGGTTAGCTCAAATGAGGCGCATTGATAGAAACAGGACTTTTTGTACCTCCAGCAAGGGTATGTCTGGCTCTTGGGGTCGCTTGGTCGTCAACGACTGACTGTGTGTCGCTCATCTGGCGGAGCGGTGAGCTGGGGGGAGCACCATTGCCAGTGCTCTGACTGTCCGTCATCTGACGCAGAGGCGACGACACATCGCCAGGCTGGCCATCACCACGGCCGGGTGACGAGGACTGAAAGAAGATGGGGCTGGAAGCCAGCTGGGAGGGGGGGTCGCTGGGCGCGTTGGCGGAGGACTGGCGGGCGGAGCGACGAGGAGTCGCAGACTGCGAGTTTCGTTGCCTACGGTGCGACGGCGACGACATCTTTGCGATAGCGATTTGGTTGAAGGAGTGAAGAACGGAAAGGCTCCAAAGCCAGATTTGGAGGGAGAGATGAATGGGGTCACAGATTATTTCGACAAGCACCAACGAGGGGCAAGGGAGCAACTAGGTGCGGGTCGCGTCAGGCACAATGGCTGGGGACGCGTAAAGTGGTTTTACAAGACGCGTTTTCCATTAACGAGCAAGACGTTGTGGCCCGTGCGCACGCGACACTCATGGTCGGAGCGGCAAAATGTTTCGCCGCTCATGGCGGGCTGGAGGGGCTCGCAGGGACACCTGGTTAACTTGCTAGTGCGCCGATGGATTGTGTGGCAGGCAATAGCTTCAATTGACTGATAGACAACCGCATCAAGCCCGCCGAAATGTCTCCTGGAATGACCCTGTTCTCGGTCCAGGCCGTCCTGATCCTGAGCACTGAAGATGGCTCCAGAATATTCGCCAAATATTTTACTCCTCCCCACGCTGCTCCCACAGGTAACAATGCGCTTCCGCCATGGCCCCTTGTCAATGGGGGGTCTACACCGCACCAGTCGACTAACTTGAGCTTCCTTCGTCGCAGGACATGCCGGTTCCGCCAACGCTTACGCCGATGCCAAGTCACAAAAGGCTTTTGAAAAGGGTCTCATTGAGAAGACGTCGAAGCAGACTGGCGACATTATCCTCTACGACAACCGCATCGTTCTCTACAAGCTCGAATCCGATGTCATGATCTACCTTGTTGGTGCTGCCGACGAGAACGAAGTCCTCCTATATAATACCCTCCTTGCCATCAGAGACTCTCTGCATCTGCTGTTCAAGTACGAAACTTCCATACGGCAGGCAGTTTGCGCGCGCCGCCTTACTTGCAAACGTTGGACCATGCTAACCAAGACCCTATAGACAATCTGTCGATAAGCGCACCATTGTCGAAAACTACGATCTTGTATCCCTCGCTATTGACGAAATTGTTGACGACGGCATTATCCTCGAGACCGATCCCACGATTGTCGTGCAGCGCGTCAGCCGCGCACCCACCCAGGACATCCAGGTCGGCCGTATCGATCTCAGCGAACAGGGTGTCAACAACCTGGCACAGCTCGGCAAATCGAAGCTTGCCGACTGGCTGCGACAGGGGTTGTAAAATTTTAGTTATGGGGGCACAGTAGATACCGAAAAGCGAGCAATCCTTTCTGCTGCCGGTAGTAGGACATGAAAGGAAATAAATATCAATGCATCATGAGGAGGGGCCGAGGCAGGATAAACAACTGAGACTACAAGCATGAATGCTCAGTGGAATGACGACAGTTCACGCAGGGCGCAATGCGCAATATTTTAGAGGGTATTAAAAATCTATTTTTCTTCTATATGTGATATGCATCATGATCTAAGTTCCGAGGCCGCTTTGCGTAGACGGTTCATCACCGCAGCAGCAATATCCATTTCACCATCTATACCATCGACGAATATCGTGTCCGCTCCGCGGCTGTCAAGCTCGCGCAAGGCCGAAAAGAGACCTTGCGCGATTCCCTTTGTGTCTTTGCCGAGGTTGATATCGAACAACTCGCCAATGACCTGACCACCGCCGCGAACGAGGTCGCCAGTATGTACTTCATAAGCAGACTTGTCCAAATCCATGGCGATTGGTGATGCTTCGCGCCAGTTTTGCACCTGGAGACCTGCAGCAGCCTTCCAACGCTGTGTTCGAATGATGCCAACCTTTCTCGCGGGCGGCGCTGCTTCCTTTTCCGCGTGTCCATTTTGAGACGTATTGGCTGCCTCGACGTCTGCCTCGACGATGCCGTCCGACGCCGGGTTATACGTTGCCTCATATAATACGACGCGTGCCTTGGGGCTATAGTGTTTATATTTCATGCCCGGCGCTCTCGGCGCCGCCTTGCCCTCCTCGCTGTGATCCTTGTACGCCTTGACGGCATGCTCCCAACCCGGGCAGCTGCGCAGCTCCTCCATGCTGATGCCGCCGGGACGCAGCACGACGGGGGGGTCGCACAGCCCGTCGACAACGGTGCTCTCCACGCCGACCTGGCTGGGCCCTCCGTCCAGGATGAGCTCTATCCTTCCGTTCAGGTCGTGCTGGACGTGATGCGCCGCCGTCGGCGACGGCTTCGTCGAGGCGTTGGCCGACGGTGCCGCCAGAGGCACGCCCGCCAGCTTGATAAGCGACAGCGCGAGCGTCGACGAGGGCATGCGCACCCCAAACGTCGGCAGGCCGGCCGTCACCTCGGGCGCCAGCCTCGACGGCTGGGCGTTGGGCAGCAGTATCGTGAGCGGGCCGGGCCAAAACCTGTCTATCAGCGTCCTGTATCTCTCCGGGAGGGTGCTCTCTTTGCCGTCTGCCGTGGCGCCCAGCAGGCGCCGCAGCATCTGCAGGTCGCAGACGTGGACGATGAGCGGGTTGTCGGACGGCCGGCCCTTGGCGGAGTAGATTCCCTTGACGGCGGCGCTGCGGGTGGCGTCGGCGCCGAGACCATACACCGTCTCTGTCGGAAAGGCTACCGGCGTGTCCTTCTCCTTGAGATGCGCTCCGGCGTTGGCGAGCGCTTCGACAGAGGGGCGAGATGCTTCGGCCGTGCTCACGCACCATTCTTCCAGTCGGTTTGGTCCTTCTGGCTCTCGAAAGTGTCCTATCTCGGGTCCCCGAGCGGGGACCCTGACGACGTGCGTCTGCATGGTGCGTAGCGTCGAAAGCATGCGCGATCGCAGAGCAGTCGCTATAAGTCGACGGGCCGTGGTGGTGATCGCCAGTGTAGCGTGAGTCGTCTTGCTTTGCCCTTGGCAGCGTTCCTTTGCCGCCGAAGCCCCTCCTTTGAAGATTATTTCGGGCGCTTCAAGTTTTCCTTATTAGACTTTGAATATTCCGTTCAAAATTGAGGCGTGAATGAGTTGTTCGTCGAAGTGGTGAGTCAAACGAAAAATTTCATGATGCGGTTTGATCCGCTCTTGACTTTTTAGTGGGGCGACGCCCGCTGCGCTGCCATTTGCCCAACTGCTTTCAAGGTGATAGAAACAAAAGTAAAACTGCTGTAAAAGGAATTTCTAGTATTTCTTGGAGCAGTGTTGTCGTAATACATTGCTCAAAGGGAGAGCTAAATTCGAAATATAAGCGCAACGGAAACTAGGGTTCTACACTCTCCCCACCTGATATCATTCAAGCGCACTTATAATGAAGACAGCGATGTCCAGACTGGTCGTGTCGTCTATGTTTTCTGATTTCTTCTATAATAAAACAACGTAAATGCCTTTTATGTATAACCTAGTCCTGCGCTTCTACACACGGCGCACCAATGCTCTCGCTATTTTCTTTTCGTCTTCTGTCAGCGTCCACTCGATGCCGTCATCGCCATCCAGCGCAACTAGCTCTTCCCACTCTTCGTCTTCCATGTTGGCCACCATCATGAGCTGCGTCACCTTGCCAAACACTTCGCGAATTCCATAGTGGCCCTTGGCGACAATACTGACAATGGCTGAAAAGTCTCGTTCGATGCGAATCGCGCCGTACTCGCTCGTCTTGCCTGAGTAACTTAGAATTCGCTTCTCCAGAACCCGCGACAAATATCTGGCCGTTGTGTCTGATAAGACGCTGAATGTGGCTGGTGTCATGATGCGGCCAATCGGCTTCATCAGCATATCCCACCCACGCTCGAATCTGCGCGCCACCATTTCAATGACTTGTTCTGGATCTTCCTCATTTTGCTCAGCATATTCAGTCAGTTCCTCCTCGGTCAATGTATAATCCGCATCACGGAAGGTCTCAGCGAGAACAGGACGCAGACGTAACTTGACAACTCGCTCGAATAGAACATTGATTCCTTCGTTGAGCAGCTCATTCGACTTGGCCAAGAATGTCTTCTGCAGCTTGTGCAGCTGGTTCGCAACCATGACTGCATCTCTCTCAAAGGGAAAGGATTCCTTCAGCCCTTCTCCTGGGATGGCAATGTCAGAGTTCTCCTCCGAGAGAGATATGCGGCCGTCAATAATCCTGTTAAGATATTCGTTTGCCGTATCCAAACTATTGATGAGAACAATAAACTGGATGATCTTGTCCTCTGGTGGGAAACCACCTTGAATGACTGGTTTCGGGTAAGTTTCGTCACGCATTTTGCGCTGAATCATACCGATGAAGTCGGCGGATAGAATGCGCTCAATGGAGGGAATAACATTGGAAGCTACGTCTCTTTGGGACGTTGAAATAGACTTTTGTATCGTAGAGTTCATGATGTACATGACATCATCCACGGCCAAGATTATGTACGGCGCTTCGCCGTCGATGGGTTTGTTCATCTTCAGCGATAGGCCAGCGGGGTATTCGTCAAGCTGAAATGATTTTTCCACTGAACGTCGAAAGAAAAAGCCCGTCATGACGTTGTATGGTGAAACAAGCTTTGCCATGATCTTTTTGTATAAATTTGATTTTACAATCACGTCCGTCGTTGACAACGGAGCGGTTTCTGCGTCAGGATCCTACACGGTGGTTAGACAAGCGCTCAAGCGACCATCATGGTTTGGGTAGAACGGGAATACTCACTATGCATTTTCCTGAGATGAATCTCGTATATAGTGACCAGCGGCCAAGCATAACAGCAATCTCGCTCAGCAGCGCATCTACCTCTTTCATATTTACGCCTTCATCTTCGCTAACACGGCCGTTGGTCCCTGCGCCAACTGCTGGTGAATTGATGCGCGGAGTGTTGCTTCGTGACTGTGGCGGCAGAAAGCTCTGAACAAGGAATGAGAAAGGGTAACTCTTCACATCAGTTATCTTTCTGTCCAGGCTCCGCTCGTCAGTCCAGGTGTCGAGGATGATGCCGCCCTGGACATCAGCCTCCATCTGGAGTCGCTCAATGACGCGAACCATTTTTCCTGCGCCGTAGTGTCTCTCCACCAGTCCTCCATGGCCTTCGACAATCTGCGCAATGTGTTCAAATAGTTTCGTGAGTGCGTTGGCGTAAAAGAAGCCGTCCTTGCGCGTCTGGCCACCGATACCGTCCTTGAGCGTCGTCCTGGCTGTGCCGGCGACGCCTTGGCACACATATCTTCCGTACACGTCGAGACCGACCTCGGTTCGTCCAATGAGAGGGAACAGCTTGAAGAATCGTGTAACCTTGGTTCCGTCGCCGTCGGCCGCCGCCCTCTCAAACTCGCGGAGGAACAGCGTGCAGAGGCTCTCCTTGGCATTCTCGAGCGTCGTCCACGGAGCGTCGGGAACCTCGACGCTGGGCACAATGCCCGCCGCAAATGGGCCCTTGATGATATCCTCGGGCACGTGTCTCGCTCTCGACAGGTATCCGGCGGCAGCCTCCCAGTCTTGGGGAGCGCCCATGGAGCCCACGACGCCGTGGACGCAGGCCTTGAGCTCCGCGACCTGCTCCACCACGCGCAGCGTGTCTTCAACCCGGCTCTTCTCGAGGTCCAGCTTCTTGACCTTGCCGCTGAGGTCGCCCGCCGTTTCGGCGGCGTCGGCCAGCATGTCGTTGCCGATGGAGCGCGTGGCGATGACCTGGGAGCCGAGCCCCGCGCGCAGCATGTCCAGCCGGCCGAGGTCCCGCGAGAGGTCCGTCTGCGAGGCGATCAGGGTGTCGAGGCGTCGGGTGATGCCCGCCTCGCGGGCGTGCAAGGCGTCGAGCGCGGCTCGCACTTCGGCCAGCGTGGCGGCATGCTCGAGCCCCGCCGCTGCGGCGGCGGCGGCGCTGTGCTGGTTCTGGTGGTGTTTGGTCGTCGCATCGTCGCTGTGGGCGCGATTGGCACCGCTGTGCATTATGGCGGACATTGGCGCAGGGGCGGTTGGTCTGAACCGCGCATCGCTGCCGAGCTGGCCGGTTCGTTCTGTAAGGTGGTGTGAGTGGATGGGAGTGGTGGTGGAGGGGAGCTCCAGCTGTGGTGGTGTTTCTGGCTTCGTAGGTACTGTTGCGCTGCCACACTAGCAGCGGGCCCAGTCTACCCTGAACGACAGACTCTGTTTCAACAACTATTTGTTATGCTCGGAGCTGGAAGTTCAAAATTTTCTTAACTGACCAGCTTTGTTTCTAGATTAGGCACATTGTTAGATTTACCTTGATTGGGGCACATTGTACCACCAGCGAAAGGGAAAGCTGCGGTAACGGTGCCTTTGTTGAGATCAATCACAATAGCTTCACCAGGGTATCAAATTCCCGGACTCAAATTTACCACAAACGTACACAGAATTAGATGCATACTGAACATATATAAACAGGTTGAATTGATACCACCAATCATTTTACGCCACCAGACTATGCAATAAAGTTCTAGCTATCATTTCTATCTATACCGCTTGGCTATAGCCGCTCACCAAACGCCGTTGTCCATACTTCAAGTATTTTCTAAGCTCATCCACCCAGAAGACCGTGCTGCACAGAAGTGTGAGTCGGAAAAGGTCACCAAAGGTCAGCGGCACCGTCTGGAAGACGTCCTGGAGCGCTGGCAGGTAAATGACAAGAATCTGACCGACAATCGAAAGCGACACGGCCCAATTGAAGAGGTTGTTCGAGAAGAGGCCGACTTCGCCGCGGAGGATAGACTTGCTCTCCGACCGACAGGCCAGCGCGTTGAACATGTCAAACAAGACGAAGCAGGTAAAGGTCATGGTAGTGTCACGTCGTGTGACTTGGCCGTCGGCAAGCATCTCGTGACTGTAGATCAACATGGTTCCGACCATGATGATAAACGCAGACATAAACACGCGCGTAATGACACCGCGCGTCAAAACTGCGTCGTTTCGCTTTCTAGGAGGCTTGGTCATGACATCTGGGTCAACAGCTTCCACACCAAGAGATTGAGCGGGGGGACCGTCCATAATGATATCTAGGAATGGGGTTAGCGCGACTGTTTCATATAATTGATTCCGTTGTAACTTACTGATCCAAAGAATCTGCATGGGGTTCAGCGGATTCTTAAAGCCAAGCAGGGTGCAGAGGAAGACCAGCGATAGACCAGCGGCGCTAGTAGACAGCTGAAATCTCAAGAAGTTCTGAATATTGTTAAAAATACCCTTGCCCTCCTCAATGGCGCGAAGAATAGTCGAAAAGTCATCATCCGTAAGAATCATGTCGGCAGCCTCCTTGGCAACATCAGTACCGTGACGACCCATAGCGATACCAATATCGGCCTTCTTTAGTGCAGGCGCATCGTTTACGCCGTCACCAGTCATGGCGACAATATCTCCTCTAGATTGTAGAGCTCTGATAATTTTGAGCTTGTGGTCAGGGGTTGTTCTCGCAAAAATTGTGGTATGTTGCATGGCATCGGCGAGAGCCTCATCCGACATTTTATCGATATCATCGCCTCGTAGCACAGGCCGGACTGTATTTTGTGCGGCAGCATAGGAGCTGGGTGCAGCGATGTTCATGCCTAACTGCTTGCCAATAGCCAGAGCAGTGGTTTCGGCATCTCCAGTAATCATCACGACCTTGACACCGCCGCGCATCAGTCTTCGGATCGATTTGCTGACACCAGGTCGCGGGGGATCACTCATGCCAACGAGTCCAGCGAAGGTCAGGCCCTTGAATGCATCCTCGCCTGGAAGCATAGTCGACGCATCCATTCCAGGTGTGTTGCTTCGCGTGGCGAACCTGCTCGAACGCGATACTGGTCCGCTGGCAAAAGCGAGCACGCGCAGGCCCTTTGAAGCCATAGACTCCGCAGCTTGGTGAGCTTCCTGTTTGCGAGCTGAGTCGAGTACAATCTCACGACCATCCTTGTCAAGGTAAGTATCGCAAGCTGCGAGTACCTTTTCAATCGAGCCCTTCATATATGCGTATTCTTTCTCGTTGCCAATGATGACGCCCATCCACTTTCTGTCCGAGCTGAATGGAATGTCACCGGCACGAGCTCCAACAGATTCACGGACATCGTGCTCCTTGAACTTGTCTAGGAGATCCATCATGGCGACATCAGTGGGTTGACCTGCCCACCTTGTAAACGAGGGAGAATCCCCGCGACCTAAGGTGGATGACATCACTGCAAGCGATGGAACAGCACCTTCGGTGTGGCTGTGAGTAAGTCGTGCATCGTTTGCAATGTTGCCAATGCGCAGAATTCTCGAGGCGGCTTGCGAGGGGCTGGACTCGATAGCTTCAGCCTCTTCCTCAACAATGATAACGTCTCGTCCGAAATGCCACATTTCAGCGGTGGTCATGTGGTTAGTTGTCAGAGTACCCGTTTTGTCTGTGCAGACAACATTGACAGATCCGAGCGTCTCGACCTTGGGCATACGACGAACAATAGCATTGTGTCTGGCCATGCGGTGAACACCTAGAGCGAGGGTAACTGTGACGATAATAGGGAGGCCCTCAGGAATGGCTGCAACAGCCAAAGAAATGGAAATGGTAAAAATCTCTAGAAGCTTTTTGCCTTGCAGCAAACCGACAAGAGAGATGAGACCAATCACGACGAATGATGCCTTGCTGAGCTGAGCGCCAAGATCATCCATAGAAAGCTGCAGTGGCGAACGGGGGCTTTCCGTTCCAGACACACTTGTGGCGATGGCGCCGAACTGAGTGGCACCGCCAGTTGCGAAGGCAATACCCTGGCCGTGGCCAGATTTCACAAGCGTTCCCATATAGGCAATATTTTCCTGACCGGCACTGCTGTTGGGGCCGAGAGAAGAGTTGGCCCCATCGGCGCCAAACTGTGGAACAATGTGACGGCGCTTGGCCTCCGTGCCGATTCTAACTGGGTCCGTCTCACCGGTAAGGTTTGAGGCATCGATGGTCAGGTCGGCAGCCTTGGTAACGCGAACGTCGGCAGGAATACGATCACCAGTTGTAAACAGAACCAAATCGCCCGGTACTAGCTGAGAAGCCATTACTTTGGACGACGTAGCATCGAGAACGGTGTCTTCAGGAGTTTTCGTGCCAGGATCGCCGATATCCTGAGCATTTGTGATGTTGGACGGAAGCGCGGGGCCTTTGGGCGCAGAAGACTTGTGAGGGGAGCTGCGCAGGAGATGAGCATGATTGGGAACCAAGTGATTTAGAGCTTCGATAGATTTCTCAGATCTGTATTCTTGGACAAAGCCAACGCTGACAACGATCGTAACAGCGACTGTGATGCTGACAGCATCGTCGGTATTGCCCAGGAGAAGCGATGCGCCGGCGGAAACGAGCAGCATGACAATCAGAGGCTCCTGGAATTGCTTGAGAAATCGTAACCAGAGAGGTTCCGGTTCCTCATGAGGGATCTCATTGGGACCATGGCTGCCGAGCCTGGTGAGGCCCTCGTTGGGAGTCAGGCCCTGAGTTAGGGACGTTCGTAGTCGGGCGGCGGCTTCGCTCGGTGTCATGAAGGAGAACTCCTCTGCGACGCTCTGCGAGAAAATTAGACAAGAGGATGCTAGTGAGCAGGTTCATGCACTTACGCGAGCATGCGCTGACGTTGTTCTCGCGTGGCGCGGCCGCGAGGGCGGCTGATCATAGTCGTGGTCGTCAGAGCCTGGGCCAGTGATGGTTGGCACGGACGAGGTCGGCAGCAAAGGGCCATTGTCTGCACGACCTCGTTCAGACCAGGGCAGTGACATGGTTGCACTTGGCGCGGTGAGGCGCGAGGGAAGCTGCGGGAGCGTCAATCGCTGTAGTGCAGATCTCGCGATGTCATGGGAGCTGATGAACGACGTGTCTTGAGCACGGAGCTCCAAGCGCAGAGAGGATCGAGGGATGAGGCGCTGCGAATCCTGTTATGACTCTCTCGGGGGGGAGAGACGAGGGTGAACGGAGCTGGGGTATAAGGACAGGACCTGGTCGAGGAAGCAGGCAGAATCGCAAATGTTGGAAAAAGATGCCCCGTAGCTTCGCAAAGGAGTAGTCGCAAAGGCTGGCTGGACGCATAATCCGAGGAACAGGCCAGCTAGGCTTGTCCCTTTTTGGTGGGGCCGCAGGGAGTAACAGGGGGTGGCAGCGGTATGGGGAGTAATAGGCTGCGCTGAGTACGGGCGAAGGATAATTGGCTGTTGATGGAAAGATAAAGAAGTGGAAGAGGAAGGAGGAAAGTGACAACAAGCAGAATTTCTATCTTTTCTTGCTTTCGTCTGTATCTTGTGATGAGGAGTAGAACGTGGACAGAAATCGTATCGGGAATAAGGACGCGCCAGGATATGCACAGCTTAAGTGATCCTTGGTGGTGGTGTTAGAAAGCCCAGTAAAACAATCTGCTAGCAGGAAAGAGGAGATTGCCATTAATTTTGGATTCACGAATCATGACAATCAAGTAATCTGTAAACATGCAATGGTTTTTATCAACTGGGAATCTAAATCCAGCATCTTGGTGGAAACACTGCACGACATCAGTATTAAAAGGTGCGAGCAAGACAAACGCGCTATTCCGTTTTAGGAACAACTCCCTGGACCACCCCAGGCGCTGGCACTACAACACCACTGGAAAGCACTCAGTTCAGGCGCTGCAGGGGCACAGGCCGGCCGCTCGTAGGGCAGAAGGCACTGTAATCGGCCACCAACAGGGTCACCCAGGCCAGTTTATCAGTAGGCCCCCTGGTACCTGCTTAGCCAACCTGCTTTGCCTGCGTGCTGGCATCTGCTGGCCATCTGCCCATCTTGTTCCCCTTCAGGAGACCCTAACTGGCAACCCACTTATCCCCCGACGCCCAGGAGTCGACGTTGCGTGACAAGATCCTCCAACCCTGAGCTGCAAACGCACCATCTCTCTCTCTCTCAGCCTCCCGCCTCGTCTTGCTCGAAGCATCGCAGCCGCCGTCCGCTCTCCCTTTCCTCCCCAATTCTCCGCTGGCTCCTGTTCGACGGGGTAGCATCGCGCTTTCGTCTCAGCCAGGGCCCCCAGCAAGCCTGCTTCACTAGCAGCTCTCTTTCAGACTCGTTCCAGGCGCCAAATCCCGTGACAAGGCGACACTCATCTGCCCCTCCTTTGGGCAGCATCTGAGCACCTGCATCCCGCTCCACCAGTGGTTTCTCCTATTCATCATGTCCAATCTATTCTCTGGGATGTAAGTTACTGTGCTTGTTATTTAGTGCTTTACCTCTGCTCTGGCCCGCGCCTTGCCGCCTGCTCTCACTCGGCCGCATTGGTGCTTTCTGCCCCTCTTCAAGCACCCTGAATGCCGTTGCCGCCAAAGCCACCATCTCGCCCCTAGCGGTGAGTGAGGGGCTGCCGCTATGCAGTCCGGGGAACTATCTGATGCTATTGCGATCCAGCTCTGCTCAGACAATCGAGATATCGGTGATGGTGAGGACGAGCATGCGCCGCTGCGATTAGCATTAGCTTCCTTTCATTGCAATGAAGTGGCGTTGTTGCCTTCGAAGCTCCTGTACCTAATTTAGGATGCGTGCTCCGATGTGCAACCCGTACAACAGCTTGCTACATGGCTGATTTGGTCTCGACGAGATCTGGTGCCGTTCGATGGCGCAATACTCTCACCGAAACTATATCATGCCGCGCCAAGTTGCAGTACTGTGTGCTTCTATGTCCTCGTCCCGCACCTCACCCCATTGGCTGCTGCCGCTTCCTACGTCGCACTCAGGCAACCAATGCTAACAAAGCTGTCTCCAGAAACGCCCGTTTCCGCGGCGGATCAAATAAGTCCCCTGGCCCTCAGAAGAGCCCTACCCCCTCCACCGGTCAACTCCCCGTCCTCGATTCTCAGTCACAAGGAAGCCAATCTTCCGCCAGCATCGCCCCGAAAGTACCCCCGCTGCCAAACTCGCCTTCCCTCGCTCAGACCATCGGCATGGACGAGAACAGCGGCACAATTCAGAGTGGTGATGATATCATCAACTCCTATCACCTTCCAAAGCCGCTGCCGCTATGGCTCAACGCCAACTGCACAAAACACATCGTCAAGGGTAACTTTATGACCCTGAGCGCGAGACCAAAGACGGTCGAGCAAGGAGAATGGATTGCTCACCAGGGTAAGATTGTTCCGTGGCCAACTTGACAGCCCTGCTAACAAGTGCCCGTAGTTGTTGAGCACTACCGAAACCTTTGGAACTTTGTCCGCGTCGTTCACGAGAAGGAGGAGACGGGCCTTTCCATTTGCAACTCCACAACATGCCCGAGAACCTCTGCCGGAGCGTAAGAACAGCACTGCCGTCATCGATTCATAGATGACTACTAATCATTACTGACAGTAACCACTCGTTTACCTGGCTCAACCGAGACCGCGAGCCCGTCGAGCTACCCGCATACGAGTACATGACCCTGATGCAGCGATGGATTTCTGGCAAGATTGACGATCCAGCCATCTTTCCTACTGATCCATCTGGAGTCTCGTACGCTCACAACCCCGCGATCACCACAACACCCCTGTCACAGCTGTCGAACCCCGGCGAGAAGGAGTGGCTCGGCAAGCGATCAGGCTTCCCCGACAAGTTCCTGGAGGTCTCCCAGATGATCTTCCGTCAAATGTTCCGCGTATACGCCCACCTGTACTGGTCGCATTTCACCGAGCCATTCTACCACCTCAACCTTGAGAAGCAGCTGAACAGTTGCTTCTCTCACTTTATCCTAACCGCCACGGCTCTCGATATGCTAGGCCCGAACGAGCTGGAGCCTATGCAGCCTCTCGTCGACCTCTGGGCTGCCAACGGGACCTTCCCGCCGGAATCCAAGGCTTACGAGTACGCCAACCTCCGCGCTGGCGAGCGACTTTTGCAAATCGCCGGCATCGCCCAGTAAGAGATGCATGATACCAGTCATTTAAGGCACCATATATCTATGCCGTATCATATTTACGATCATACTTGTGCATTCACGTTCCGTTAGTTTTGTCATGCATACGGATGTTGGCAGTCAGCTGTCGACAAGTCGAGCAAGAGGGAGTTTGAATTCACGGAACAAGAAGTTTTGTCATTATTGCAAAAAGGAAATCGGTAGGCGCCGGTGTCAACTAGGAGAAGTGTAGGCTGAGAAGCCTTTGGGTGCATCCTTGGTTAGCGAGCAGTCTTTCTGATAGCAATATCGACTGTTGCCATGGCTCACTACTTTTGACCACGACGTGATATTACCCGCCCTTTCGCACGCGGATAACATCTGCCATGTGTCTCGCAATGCTGTGGTACTGTTACGTGATATTTCTCTCCTTGCCTGGAACATGCCCATTGCGAAAAGAGAGTACGACTGGCAGCAAACTGCATGTGGCTGCTGTTTCAGATACAATCACCGCCTGGGCCGAGTAGGAGAGGGAGGATTAAGATGAGTTGCAAATAACGATGAGCTGCATGGCTGAAGACGAAGCGACGCATGCAGAAGTTGTCTCAGGCACAGTAGAACACGAGGAACAACCCATCTACAATGGCTGAAGGAAGCTGTATAACCTTGTGCGGCTGGATGACGGGCGTCTGGCGGTGACGAGAAGAGAAAAGGCATGCGAAAACTGTGGCTCAATACGGGAGGTGTACTTGCTTTTTGCTTCTCTTTGCTTTCTGATTTTCCCTGTTTAGGCTTCTCTTCTTTCTGAGCAGAAAATGTACGTCTCGGATACATGCATCGATCTTTTCTATATGTGATCTCTGATATCATGTTTTGCTTCTGGCTTGGGAAGATGCAGACTCGAGGGGACATGGTGCCATCAAAGACAAGAGGTAATACACTTGCATAATATAAATGACATGCACATGCATGTGTTTAAGCGAAAAAAGGAAAGACTGGCGGGTTTTCTGGCGAAATCTTCTTACAGCGGTCTGCATGTCCCATAGCCACTTCCCCGGAGGGGCGTTGATTCTATTTTGCTTCTTTCTTGATGTATCCAGCCCCCCTCCCGAACAAGCCTGCGACATACAGCGAGACAAGAATTCCGCAAAGCTGGGTTTTTCTCTTTCTCTTGCGACAGTGATGGGAAAAAAAATACACTTTACTTGACCGCCACTCTCTCACGTTGCCACACTCACCCAGAGAGAATGGACAGCGTGATAACGTCCAGTGGCGCAAGGTGGTAATACCACCACCCCAGCCAGGGCATTCACGGCACGGATAGGTAGACAAGCAACAAGGCAGCAGGAGAGGTAGGCGGTAGTACAGATAAGGGGTAGCACAAGAGGGGGGTTTGGCAGCAGGGGACGGGAGTCAAACGCTTCTTTTTTTTTTCGACGACCTCATGACAAGGACCCCAGGGTAGATTTGACCAGTGCGCGACATATCTTCTTTGCTACGCTTCGGTGGCGACGTGGAGTTTTGGGGGGGGGGAGTCCGTCACTCGTGCATAGGGTTGCGGCGGGCCGCGCCGAGCAAAGTATACCCAGAGGTTGGAGCGGGAGAGGGATCTCGTCAACGGAGAAACTTGCATTCAAGACGATTTTTGGCATTATAATAAAAAAAAAAGTTCCTTGTTCAGAAAACGCCTTCACCGTAGGCATGTTTCCAAAACGGGGGTGACACAGCGTCAGAGCTAGTTCCAGTGTGTATGCGGCGCTGCGAGACAAAAAGAAGGCGCTGAGAGGTACTTGCTTGGCCTGCCTCAAACCTTGGCGTCTGTCTCTCTCTCTCTCTCTCTGTGCACAGCCGAGCTCAAGTGATCCCGTCTGCAGTGGAGAAACAGGATAATAATACGGCGTGTGGTTACAGTACTGAAAAATCATCGGGATGCCGATAGTATGTGACAACGGGCCGGGTCATAGATTGCCCCAAATCTCTCCCTTTGATGAGACGGGTTAGTCAAAGGAAAAAAAACAGCGTGCCGTCAAATGTACATTCATCGTAGCATATTTATTTTCCGTGTGATGTGAAAACTCGTGGGCTCAGCAGATCGAAGCACTGTTGGGCGTGAGTGGTGTACCTATTTTGCTTCGAAAGCCGCGGGATAAGGCGAGGCTGGGAGAGAGGGAACGGGGGTTGGGCATCAATGAGCCTAATATTACCAAAAAAAAAAACCCGGCCCGGTCGGCGGGTAAACCAAATTTGGTTTATCATTGATCAGCTTCTGTTTTTTTCCCTTGTGCTCATCACACAGACGGCCGGCGCGCATGATTTTTTTTTCTTTCCCTTTCAGCCAAAGAGAGGAGCAGAAAAGGCCGTGGTCAAGAAAC
>JARDXD010000002.1:0-65032 GCA_029218145.1 Aphanocladium album
TGCATATTAAATCAGTGAGGAACCTGTAGACTAGCGATCCTGTTGACTGCTGACCCAGTCTTGAACAGAGGCACGTCAGTATTGACGTGCTGCCAGTCAGTATTGACCAACCGATGGTCAATCGTGGCGGACCCCAAAGAGAGGTCTAACACTTAATCTTACTTATCTTTATTACTTATAGCCCAAGTCTCTTTATCTCTTTTAACTAGTCTTAGTTCCTATATATTACTATTAGGTTAGTTATACGTATTACTACATTAAGGTAATCTAACTTAAACCACACCAAGTCAGCCACCTTCCGGGCACTCCGCTCGCCGGTCTTTGGGACAAATCTAGCATGGCCAAGTTCAAAGAAGCAAGTCTAAATGTATGTCGTTGCACAAGGGAGCCTGGCCGTACAAAAAGCACAAAAGGAGAATGGTCGAGGTGAATTTCCCGTTAATGAGCATCTTTTAAATTTATTAGAAGCTGCTGCAGTAGAACGTGGGAGGATTTTGAACACGAGCTCGCTCTTCCATAGGCTTGTCCCGAGTATGCCCGGCCGCCTTTATGCTGTTATACGCACTGCAGGCTGGCGCATTAAATACTAGTTACATCATTCGACGCAGAATTGAATTTTCTATCTTCTGTTAATATGTCTTTTTATCTACTTTATTATTGGTGGTTTTATAGGTGTTTTTAATGTACTGGTGTAGGTACTGGTACCCCGCTCTGGAATCCTGCGCTCGGAATTATCTTGGACCAACTGTATCACACTGGGAACCGAATATATTGTGATTTAGAGAGGTTTTCTATTGACGCCTCCCACCTTATTGCCACCATGAATACACACTTCATCGCCGCCATAAGCAGAAAGTAATAACTGCTTGCAAAGTCACAGTCGCCCATCGGTATCACCGCCAACGCCGTCACCGCCAACGCCGTCACCGCCATCGCCGTCACCGCCATCGCCGTCACCCCCGTCGCCGTCACCTCCATCGCCGTCACCTCCGGCGTCGAGGTCCGGTTTAGGCAGTGGCTCTGTATTGAGTCTGCGATCCGTGGCCCGATACTGGTTTTCGGGAGGCATCTGCAACTGTTCGGACATTTCCTTATGTTTGTCCATTTTAAAAGCACTTCGACCGTTGGCAGCCTGGGCGGCAGTCGCAAGCAACGGCAGGAAGATGGTAGCAATAGCTGGCCTCATTTTCCTTTGGTGTAGTAAGAAGCAGGTTATGAAAATGCTGCTGTCGGCGAGTTTGATCTTCTTCTGAGGAAAAACAGAGGGAAAAGACAATGATTAAACGACGACCAGCAAGTGTCGCGCTTTTTAAACTTTGCATATAGATGACCGCAAGGCCTGCAGTCTTACCCCTACGGAGGGAGCAGGCGAGTCGCGAGACCGATACACACACCTCAACTTGGCGTCGGTACATTTGTGGTACTTGGGCTGTATCGCGATCGTCTAACAGCAAATCATGACTGAGACACGGCAGATGGGCAAAGATAATATCAGTATGTGGCGTGATTATAGCACTGTACTGGAACTCGATGATCTTGTGTCTTGTGCGTGCACTGGATAGCCTATGAGTATGGCCGTTGTCTCTACGTAAACGTCAACAGACGCGGTTAGCATCGTAATGCATGAAGCATTCATACTCGTGAGATTTCATATTTGTACGTAGACGCTCATTTGTTTTAATGGTGCAGCAAACTGAAAGGCGTTATTAGAGTGATATTGCCGGCACTGGACTCCTATCCTGGTACAAGTAGCGTGCCGGGTGACGATGTGGCGAGAAGGGTGTGGGTTAGTAAGTGCCGATTCGACTATAATGCTACACTCAGTGTCGTATTGCCGACGTGTCGGCGATCTCAAGCCTCTTTTGACCCAGACATGCATGTCTCAGTCGACAGCATTCTTTTCGTGAACGTATATCTGCCGGTCTGTTGATCAATCAGACAGCATGCCTTTCTGTGCATACCTTCTCGTTGATTGAGCTGGACGGGATTACACTGCGCCGCATGTCTGACTATTCCGAGATGTAGAACTCATCCCTTCTTTGGTCTAGACCGCCGACAGGCTAGCAATACGACCCTGGGCGTAGCATTATAGTAAAATCTGGCTTTGCTAACAGAAAGACAGTCTCCCGAAGGTGGCAGAAAAGGCTTTGCCTGACTACCTCTAAGAAGCCTCGAGCTACTGGCGGTGGTCGTTTTATTCTCAACGTCAGCACTATCCTGCCAAATCAACCTACGTCATTGCCATTCTCCAATACACATGGCCTCATCAAATGACTCATCGACCGCCGGGTCAACTGCAAAATTGAGAGCATTGTGGAAAAAGCGTTGCGGTATTGTCATGTCAGTGATGGCATATATTGTTCTGCTTGTCGCAATGGTATATAAATGGCCAGAGGTCTCACAGTGCTGGTTCCGTGCAGAGGACAGCATGGCAGCGAGGGCTAGCAATGAAACGCTTGGTGTATGTCGCTCTCAGAAAGGCGGCTGCTGATTATTAACCTGGACTCATCAGTTTGAACACGTTGTAGTCGTTTCGGCCGGGCTGTCGTGGCGGCTAGAAGGCTTGTACGATGCAGCCGCTTTTACAGGTCTGAAGGTCACCGTTCCAAAACAGCCTGCTTGGATGGACGCAGAAATCAATGTCTTCCGCCGCAAGCTAACATCCCTATCTACCAAGAACGGTCATGTCAAAGAAGAGTATGGCATTGGGCCTGGCCAGGCTCGATGCTGGCTAGGCCACTTGAATGCGATCAAACATGTGATCAAAAATCAATGGAAGACGGCTTTGATCATGGAGGATGACGCAGACTGGGATATTGAAATCAAAAACCAGATGCGACTGGTGGCGCCCATGATACAAGAGCTTACCAATAGCACGAGTTTCTCTGACTCTCCGTATGGCGACTCTTGGGATATACTGTGGTTGGGACACGGTGGTGATGCCATCGACTTTGAGGATGGAAGATTTAAATTGGCATATGATGGCACTTTACCAGAGTCGACGATTTATCGGCATGTGTATGGAGGCCGCAGTTTTTATCCCCCACAGCTTCGCGCCGTCCACTACTCCATTGCGCCGTTTTGTACCTTTGCCTATGCTGTGACTCAGGCAGCTGCATTGAAGATGTATGCGTTATCTCGAGGAGGGCAGGAGAAAATCATCACTCTGGCTATGCATAGGTGGTGTTCGCAGGGATTGCTGCGGTGTGTGACGGTCAATCCTGAGCTATTTCATCATCATCAAAAAGCAGGCGAAATAGCAAGCCAGATTGCGGTGGCCGAGGGCTGGGACGCGCTGTCAGCTCCGCCTGGTGCGACATATACGGCCAATATACTATACAGCGCGAGGTGTAATAGTAAGTCGACGGAGCTCGTCACTTGCCATAGTGATTGGGATCATGACAAATGGATATAGTTGTATCCCTTTAAAATATTGAAAACATCTAAAAGACTACTTGCCCAACTTTAAAAATTATTTTTTTAAGATGTAACGTGGTTCACAAGTGAGTGAGCTACCCAAGCGAGTGAGCATCTTCAAACTTCTGGCTCGTGAGTTGGCCCTGACGCGGGGCGAACACGATCCAATTCGACCATCGTTTAAAGCAGGATTTGCACGGTGATAAGAACCAGTTCTCCAATGGATACCTGCTCGAGCAAGAAACGGCTTCGGGCTATCAGGCTGGACGAATGTGGGAAAAGGCCCATCACAAAAGCTGTGCCCCCAATATGGACAAACGCCAACACAAACGCCAACACAAACGCCAACACTGCTTCCCAGATCGCCCAACTCTCGCGCATAGTCAATGCTTCCTCTGTAATGAGTATAGCAGTCGCGTATGGCTGCTGTAATATGAAATGAATCGCAGATGCTGCGGTTCCTGCAGTGTTCCTAATAGGCGGCCCAAATGGGCTGGACCGCCTGAGCCGCCTACTCAGTCCAATCCAGTCCAGCGATTTTGGTGGTCCAGGCGGTCCAGTTTGAGAGTGTTGGACCGCCTGCACCGCCTAGATAATTAGACCGGGCTAAGCCAAAGGCGGCTCTAATAACGCCCTTCACTATATTACCATGGGAACTACTAAGAAAATCAAGTATCTTTATTTTGCCGCTGTCTAATTGGCTACGCATCCCTGTAGCGACCAACCCGAGGCCTTAGCGCTATCAAAGGGATGAACAATATGCCGTCGCATGAGTGGGGATGAAACTACAGATCTACGCACAATGCAACGAAGCGAACATACAGCAAGCCACATCTCAGAGTAATATTGTGTGCTATACCACGTTCTGAGCACATTTCGCAGTCATCAAGCCGCTCGGAAAGTTAATAAATGCCAATTTGATAACCGAGCAGCTGTCAAGTGCACACGAAAGATTGGCAGGCATCAGATGGTTTTCGTTATCATATCCTTATCCCAAATACCACAAGACTGTTGTTGGGTGCATGATGAATAAAGCACATTGCCGATGATGTTGGGTAGTTTGACAAGTTGCACCTTCAATTACGCTGTATAATCAATGACGCTGACGTCGATCCAAAAGAAAAAGGGCCGGGTAGGAGCCGATCAAACAATGTCTCGTCAAGCGAGCGAGACTTGCATCGGGATACGCGGTCTGGACCACCAAGGTGTGCTTACACCGATATGCCTTGGAAAATTGCGCCGCTGCCGATACCATCGCCACAGGTTAACAAACCGGCGCTATAATTTGTAGATCTCGGGCTGTGTCGACTCCTGTCCTCCCCACGTAACCTGCTGCAATGTAGATCGAGCATCCAGCGTAAAGGGTGCCATGAGCACCAAAATGCAGCATTGCGCAGATGCTTGGGGCGACAGCGGATGACGATCTACACCACGTTTTGCTATACAAAACGCCCGCACAGGATTCACCTACGGGCCCGATCAGTGCAACTCCTCTTGGCATGTCTCACAATAAATATACACATGAGTGACATGGTGATGGCTCGCGGGCCGTGGACGACATAACCACAGTTACCAATGTGGGATTGACAAAACGCAATGCTCGCCGATCACGAAGATCAAGGCAAAGTAGCAATTGATACATTTTTTTCCTTTTTTGACGACGCAGCTCAGCAGCTTATATATGAGACCTCTGCCGATCGCAAACAAAAAAGCGCGCACTGGGAACGTTTACCCGTTGCTATATTGCTGCTTTCGCTACGCCCATGACAGTTGGAGGCCAAATTGAGGCTACGTCATACCAGATGAAAATTTCCCGAATGACAAAATGACCAGCCATCGTATTGCTAGATTTGTCTATCAAGCACCAATAATAGCATTTTCTTGGTGGGGGTGGAATCAGACATTGCATGGTCTCAGGCAGGGCGCGGCTTGTGGTGAGCCTCAAGCGTCCGAAAACATCGGGGCGCCTATGCTCATTTCAACGCCATTCATGGGCCGTCATGTCCTAGACATGCACATATATGTGTCCATGCAACATTGTACGGCTTCAGTAGTATCCATCGTGGCTACACCGCGTCATCGTTGTCTTCCCAGATCTTGCAACGTAGGATGCTAATAAACGAGACACGCAATATCTAGCCGACACAAGGCCTATATGAGTAAACCTGCTAAAGGAAATAATATCCAAACGTCACCCACCTCGCAGAGAGAAAGGTCGCTATTGTTTGCATGTGATATCAAAGTGTTCCCCATTCTAGCTTTTACTCCTACCGCCTTTACAATGCCTGCTTGTATCCGCTTCCTCGTCCTTTGGCCGTTACGATAACATTCTCAATCGGCCGCCTCTTCTGACGCGAGCTGGTCGTATGAGATCCGCTGCGGCGCACCAACCGATGTGTTCCAGCTGCAATCAATATCCACCAGCCCTGACCAGCCCGTCCCGTACGTCGCAAGCACACGGCTCACCGAGGCGCGCTTTTCGTGTCAAGTTTCTAATGGAATGAGAGAGGCAAAGCCATCACCGTAGCGGTCGCGGGCGTGGTTGCGGATGCTGTTGAAGAGGGTGCCTACGTCGACGTTGTCGTGAAAGTCGGCCTCATCAAGATCCTCACGAAGGAGTTTGACATATGCGACGAGGCCCGGCAGGCCAACTCGACTCTGCAATGCCCCGTGACGCCCGGGGCGTACAAGGTGATGCAGACAATTTCGCTACCAAAGGAGATTCCGCCGGCAAAGTACAGAGTCGTCGTAAACGCATATACGGTAAACGATAGCCCTCTGCTGTATACGAAGATCAATGTCGATTTTACGAATCGACCCTTTTAGTTGAGTGGCAAGAATGCCGTTCGGCCAGAGATACATCTGCCATATCCCGTCGAATTAGACTAGAATTGGTATACATGCTAGATATACAGTATAGCTATCCTGATGCTAAAGTAACATGAATACACGCTTACGACATGCACAAAGGAATAAAAAAAATGAACAATTAATGTGATTATTTGTAGACATGGATCATAATTCCTGGGACAGGCCCATCTACACTCCGTGTCGGACAATGCAAATGCCTTTCCATGTCCCTTCTTTCTAAAAACCAAAAACTCCGTAAAACTCCAAAATTCTAGTCAAAGCAAACGCTCAGACTTCCTCTTACTTTCACCACAGCTCTCCCATGCAAATCTTTTTTCGTGGGTATCTCGTATAAAACAATCGGAGCAGAAACGCTGCTCATGAAAAGATGTGACCGCATTCGCAGCACACGTAAAACAGTTTCTTTCCGACATGTCAACACAAGGTTTCTCAAGGATCAAAGACCATGAAAAAAAAGCAGGCGGCTTACCATGCCAGTCTCGGCGCTACGCTGCTGGGACTGGAAGAAGACAGCCTCCTCGTGGTTGCAGCGAGGGCAGGTCTTGTTGGATCGAGGAAGCTAGACGGGGGAGTAAGAATGCCAGTTAGCCAGCCGGTTCATAAGAATGCAAATCGGGCTGTGCGTGTGTAGAAAAGCAAGCGGTCCTCCAGTGATGCCGTGACATGTGATCCCAACAACAATATCAACAAGTAAAGTGGTTCGAAGGCGTGTATGTTGTGTCACGAGAGGCGTCAGTTGCTCATCCTCTCTCGGTGGAATCGCTCGTCGTCGAAGTCGAATCGGTATTGTCGGCCCAAAAGGCGTCATTCCAGTTAATCGCGGCGGCTTCGTCGCCAAACTCGTCAAACAAATCTTCCTCTGTCCAGCCGACATTCGAAGCAAACGCCATCGCATCATCGTTGGCATCCGGGTCGACGACGCGGCATCGCTTCATCGTCACCATCATATCCGGGGTCGCCACGCCACAAGTTCCACAGGCGACGACGATACCGCAGTGCAAGCAGACGGGTAAACAGCAGGATGAGGATGAGGCGGCGTCGGTGCTACTAACCGTGGGGTCGGAGCCGACGTCCTGGGTGACGCCGGCCGTCTCGCCGGCCGAGTTGTTGAGAATGTTGCGGAAGACGCAGGTCGAGCGGGCGTCCTCGGTGTACTGGCAGGTGCGGCAGGTGAACTGCAGCTTGTGCGCCTCCTCGTCCTCCTTGGGGTAGAGCATGTTGGAGCACTCGGAGCAGAAGCGGAACGTGATTTGCTCGAGCTTCTTGTCCTCGATCTCGGCGCCCTGGTAGGAGGTGGTGGATTGAGGGGTGGCCATTGTGTGTGTGTGTGTGTGTGTGTGTGTATCTAACGTCGATCTGTACGTCGCGAGTCGAAAGAAAACTAAAACTATCTAATGCTGATGAAAGGTCGAAAACGCTGTTGGTAAAAGTGGTGGGCGAAGTCGGTGTTAAATTCGAGGGTGATGGAAATATCAATCGCGTCCGGGGCGCTAGGTTTGCGCAAGGCAGCCACCAGAGGTCTGTCGGGTGGAAATTTTGCCACAGTGGAGATGAGTCAGCAGTGCAGGCTGGCAAGGCTGGTAGGTGGCAGAATGCAACAATACAGGTGAAGAAATGGTAGGAAATACAGAGAAATTGTGCCGCATTGCAATGATATTCGAGAGCAGTGTTTTAAAATGTGAAATTGATTTGCTGTGCAATGAGTCACAGAAGTACTGGTTGTCTGATGTGATGCTGGTTGGAGGTCACGGTGCACAAGCCACAGCAGCACGTTTACATTGACTCAGTGTGCTGCTGCAGCCAATGGACGGCGCGCTGATGTGCTGATGCATGCACTGAAAATCAGGTACTTCACAGGTTCCAGCAAGTTACCCACCCTCACGGTATGCAAACCAGGTAAACGGCCTTGTGGGAAATACTGAAGCGATGTGGATGGGGCGAGACTGGCCGTTGAATCTTTATTCTTCCACTCGTGTCCTCTTCTCTGGCATTTCCCTACATCTTTTACGTTGCAAGGCCCAGCAGCACTGAAGCCACTGTACAGCTGCAATATGTGCAGCCACAGAGTAGCAGCCACAGCAGTGCCACACCAAACGACGCCCTACCATGCTGCCACATCCAAACACAGAGATGGGACGCTTATTGGAAATTGTACTCTCAAAAAGAAAATTGATTAAAAACGTGGTAATAGTTCTGACCTAACTCTCATCTACCTCATTTTTTTCCTTTCTATTTCTTCGTCTCAATCTTATCCAGAAGCTGCACAGAGCAACATCTTATTCCTCACTCCTTCACTCTAGCCACAGCCACAAGCTGAGCCACAGCAAACGTGGTCCTACAAATACTGCCAATATTCCATGCCAGAGATGGGACGCTTCTTGGAATTGCACACTTGCATAAAAATGAACCAAAAGTGTAGTAATAACTCTAAGCTGATTCTCATCTAGCGGAATTTTCTCTTTTATTTTTTCCGTCTCAATCTGGTCCAGACGATGCATACAGCAACACCTCCCTCGCTCCCTGGGGGTAGCCACTGCAGCCACAGCACAGGCTGAGCCACAGCAAGCAACAATGCCCATGCCAGATTCTCCGACATGCCACGGAACAAGTTGCTATGCACAATCCAACTCTCCCGCAAAAATCACGACAACTCTAAAATCTCCCCATGTCCGCAATCTTGGCAAATAAGCTTTGTGTCTCGCTGTACACGTTTCCACGCCATCCAGGGGGGCCGCCAGCACACACACCCAATCGCCGTCCTGGTTCAGCTCTTGCTGCTGCCCCGCCCTCTGCCAAACGTGGGGTAATAAAACAACACAATCCCTTCGGGTCTCCGCGTTTGTGCTGGCCTTCCTTTTGGTCTACTTTGCGCCAGACGTCATTTCAGCCCGCGCAGGAAAAAGCTTCCCCTTGCACCGCTCCAGCTTTTCTTCCCTCCGCGGACCAAGAAGCATCAAGACACCCCTTGCAGATATCCAGCCTACCACACCAATCTTCAATTGAAACTATATCCTTTCGCCCTGACGCCTCTTCTTCTCTTCTTCGCCAGCTTCCCCCATCACACGACCGCAACCATGGTACGCCACTCCCCTCCCCCTTCCTCTCAGCAACATTGCATACCGCCCGCCTGACCAAACTATGCGCGCGCATAACCACCGAGATGCCCATCTTCAAACCGATATGCTAACCGTTCACGTTGCGCCCGCAGGCTGACACCGGACTACCCCCCAACTGGGAAGTGCGCCACTCCAACTCCAAGGGCCTGCCCTACTACTTCAACTCGGCCGACAAGGTCTCGCGCTGGGAGCCCCCCGCCGGCACCGACAGCGACAAGCTCAAGCACTACATGGCCAGCCACCACAGCGCCGGCCAGCGGCCCGGCGCCGTCCCGGGCGTGCCCGAGGGCAAGATTCGCGCCGCCCACCTGCTCGTCAAGCACCGCGACAGCCGGCGTGCCAGCAGCTGGAGAGAGGTGGGTTTTCACCCGTCCAGAAGCAGACATGACTCTGAAAGACAGACATGACTGAAAGACGAACGGAGTGAGGAGAAGAAGAAGAAGAACAAAATGCTAATAAAGGCTGTGGGAATAGGCTGAAATTACCCGCTCCAAGGACGAGGCCATGGACATCATCAAGGCCCACGAGCAAAAGATTCGCTCCGGCGCCGCCACCCTCGGCGACCTTGCCCCCACCGAGTCCGACTGCTCCTCGGCGCGCAAGCGAGGCGACCTCGGCTACTTTGGCCGCGGCGACATGCAAAAGGAGTTTGAGGAAGCCTCGTTTGCCCTCAAGCCCGGCGAGATGAGCAGCATTGTCGAGACGGCCAGCGGGCTGCACTTGATTGAGAGGTAGGCCATCAACAATCCCCCCCTGATAGTGTGGTTTTATTTTGCCAAGTACTGATCTAGTTACGACAGACTTGAGTAATTTTGCGTAATATTTAGCTCCAATACCGTGAATGCGACGAAACACCAATTGTAAGCCTTGTTCGAAATACCGTGCTCGTCAAAGTGAAATGTCAATGCTGCATAAATTCAAAAAAACGCCGCTGTCTAACAATTTATGTCCATGCGCTTTTACATCAAAGTCATCTATTTATACAGTTGGTGCCGCTTGAGGGCTGCGCTTGTCAGCTTGATTGCTCATCCAATCTCTACCACACCAGTTTTTCTTTTCTTGTAATGCAAACATATAACATGGTTCAGTATACCCATCTTCGTCTCCCTTCTGACCCTTCTATTGTAGCTTACACCAAGCTCAGCAGCGCATCTCGGAACGGGTGCACCGCGATGAATACAACCGTCACGACGCCGTACGTGGTCATAGCAAGTGCGGCGTACGGGGCGGCGCGGGATTTGTTCTCGTACAGGTAGGCCACGCCCATGGCGGCGCCGTTGATGCCAATGGCGATGCCCGCCGCGACGGTACTGGCGCTGTCCACCTCTTCCTCGTCGTCGCTCGCCGCGGTCGTCTCGGCCGAGCCGCAGCTGTCTGTGGACGGTTTTCGCTTCAGCTGGTTGGCGCCCTTGTCCTCTCCGTTGAGCGAGGATGGGTAGGCCAGCTGGCCCAGAATTCCGTTGGTAATCATGAGCGCCACGGTGAGGCTCGTATTGCCGCCAATGTTCCTCATGGCCGGGATGGCGAGGGCGAGGGTGGTCATGCGGGCTGCAAACGCAAGCGCCTCGGGTCGCTGCAGCCCCATGAGGAAACCCGCGCGCGTGCCCAGGAAAACGTTGCCGGCGGCAGCGGCCACGCTCACGAGCACGGTGACGAGACCAGAGGCGCTAAACAGCTGGCGTCGGCATTCGTACAGCTTGAAGCCCCAGACGACAAAGCCGCAGCCGAGCATGGACAAGGCGGCGTCGCCGGCACCAAACCACAGCCGGTGAGCGGGCTGCGACCTTTCGACGCTGGCAGTCCACATTGTGTAGAGTTGAGTGCTGCTGCTCAGCTTGTAGAGAACGTCAGAGATGCTCATCGACATGGCGTACGACTTGGCGCGGACGTAGGCCGTCATGAGGAGAATCGTCATCAGAACCGGATTGGCCAGTGTCGTCAGAATTGCAAGTACCTTGGGTGGCTGAACGTAACCCTTGACCTGCTGCTTCATGCCCCGCTGCAGGGTGACGGAAGCCATCCAGATGAACCACAGGGCCGAGCCGTCCAGGATGCGCGGCTCGTCGAGAACGACGGCCAGCGGGGCCCCAATGGCAAACATGCCGATGAAGGAAGCCATCAGAGGCCAGAACTGACACAGCCAGGTCCAAATGAGTGGCTGCCGGATTGGCTCTGCGTCAAAAAAATCGGGCGACTCAGAGAAGAGCGTGGTGCCGGAGCAGTCCGTGTCCTCACGCGCGACGGGGCTGCGGCGAATGGTCTTTTCAATCACCTGCACGCCGGGGCTGGACTTGACACGGCGAGGCAAGCATTCGAAAATGTTGGTGACGACGACGTGGGTGAATTTAGCCATCATGAAGACGGTCGTCCACGCTACGAGCGAGGTTGCCACTGGACAGGTCAGCGATTGCAGGTGTGGATGGCGGAACTGGTCAACTTACCAAAAACGCCAAGAACAGGGCCAATGGTCTTGGTATCCATGGTGTCGTCGCCGTTGAGCATCACCATGGGAATGGCAAACGCAGCGCCCATGTGTCGGTTGATGAAGTCAATCTGACGACGGTTAGCGGCGGTGGTCGTGGGTGTTGTTCAAGAGGGTCGCATACCTTGCTTTTAATGTGCGCTTCATAAAATCCATCAAGCTTTGGAAGCGCCACGCATCCAACCATCATGGTGAGGAATACCAAAAGCATGCCAAAGACGGACGAGAAGAATTCGAGCTTGGCCGGCGCCAGCGCCAGGCTGAGACCCCAGATGAGCAGCTCGCTGACAAGGTAGATGACGGCAATCGACGCGATGCCGCGCAAGCCATGCCACATTTTGAGCCAGCGATCTCTAAGAAGCATCTGCCGGTGGCTCTCCGTGTAGATTGGAGGCTTGGTGCATTCGTCGTGCTGCGGCCGGCCAGCCAGGCGAGGGGAAGGCAGGCAGGACCGCATGGTGGTGGTTCGGGCAAGCGATTGAAGTTGGGGACAGACAGTCGTAAACAATTGAAAATAGAGAGGCAAAAATGTTGAATTGGAAAAGAATTGTCGATTTTGGAAGCAAAAGAGGCTTGCAATGAGCACTTTCGGCGCTGACAGGTGTAAGTGATGGCGGACGAACGGCCTCGCGTCGCACCACAGTTAAGAGATGAAGAGAGAGGGGAAGAATCAGATGAACGAGTCGCACAGCGAAAGCATAAGAAGAGCGAATTGCACAAGAAGAGATACCTTTTTTCTTGGCCTGTGTCAGAGGATGAAACAAGAAGAAAGAGGGAGGATGGTGTTGCAATTGGGTCAAGAATCTGAGATTTTTATCTACGTTCGGGCAACGCGGCGGCGGGGAATGGGCCCGGCGGCGCTGCGTTTGATGCCGCCGTGGCAGGTGAAGTAGGTCATGAATCTGGCCGAGTTGAGAAGAGGCATGGTGGGAAAAACAAAACAAAGAATCGCGACTCTTTCCTGTTTGGTGAAGGTGTTTTCCCGGAAGAGGGGGACCTTTATGGAGCAGCGTTCGTTTGCAAGTGAAATGGGTCGAGTGGCGATTGTGGAAATCGTTTTTTGGCTAGGAGATTGGCTTGGCATATTTCAACTATGGTATGGGCTTTGTGATTTAAGATGAGGGCGGGGAGAAGAAAGATTTTGCTTTCTTTAGTGATTGTGGTGGTGTTGAAGCTATACACGATTGGGCAATGGCCTGGTGAGAATTGAGCACTTTGACCATGTTGAATTATAGTAGACCGACTTTTGCGACAAAATCGCACCAAACGAATTGATGGCTAGAATATACAACTTCTTTCATGCAAAAAAACACACCCGCCATCATGCCAATGTTTTTACGTTTTCGTAGACCAGAGTGACTGCGTCGTCGGGGAACACGCATCTGCTGTCGAGTAGCAAACACGAGTAAAACATCCAGCGACTTCCCCAGTTGCACTGGCAGCGCACCGTCGCACCGCGAATTCGGCGATTTGTTTCGCAGGTGTCTTCTTTCTGACCATTCAAAATCCAATAAGACACATTCCCTTTTTGCACCAATTGCAGCACCAGCTTTGTTCTGCCTCTCGCCACCAGGCGATACAGGCCGTTCGCTGTAAGCCCCACAGCCAGTACCAGCATCGCGCACCGCCTGTTCCCTTGCATCTCTCCCATCTATCCAACCACATGCACGTCGGCCATCTTTCAAGGCTTTCACAAGTACCGCGCAAACTACACATCTTTCCATCTTTGTACCTCAAAGGTTTGCGTCCACGTACCTGCGTCGAACCCGGCCAGCGCAGAACGTCACTGCAGTGCACAAATTAAGGACCACCCCGCCGACGCCAACGCAGGAACAGCGACTCTCGTTCAACACACCATATTCACCCAAACCCACAGATCCTCTAAAAGCAGGACAGGAAAAAAAAAAAGAAGGACCCAATTCGCGCGACCAAATCTGGAACGGGCGACATGAGTGCCCGTTCCGAGGCAGAGTCGCTCCTCGTCGAGGCGGCCGCGTCGCACGGCATCCACGTCGGCCCTCACGAGATTCGCGCTGCCCTCTCTGATGGCCAGACCGGCGCCGAGCTCGCCGACTGGGCCACGTCGAGCCTCGGCCCCGACAACCTGCTCACCGTCGACGAACTGGCTCTGTAAGTAGGCCCAAGGGGAGTGAAGACAAAAGAACCCCCCAAAAACTCGCCTACCTGTTTCCGCCGGCCTCGCTAACACACACAACCCCTTAGATACAATGCCCTCGACAAGAGCGGTCAGGTGGACCGCCTCGCCGAGCTGCATGACCTGGCCGAGGTGCCGTCGCTGCGCGAGAGCGACGTCAGGGCCGCCGCCGAGGACCTGAGGCGGTCGACGGACGCCATGCGCAAGCAGGCTGAAACCTTGCGTCACCAGCGCGACGCCCTCGCGCGCCTGGTAGCGAATCGTGCCGATGCCCAGGCCAGGCGGCGCGAGCTCGAGGCGTCCCGGCAGCGCAAGTCTGAATCAGAACGCGTACGAATCTCGTCAGAGGTAATGCTTTCCCGCGAGACAGTTTGCTTCGCAGTTTGGAGTTGGGTATTCGGCCAGTGACGGGGGTTACAAAACTAACAGAGAGTAGATTACAGAAATCGCACACGGCCTCGAGTTTCGCATCTCGGAGCTCAAGCAGGACAATGACCCCAAGGCGACCTCGCTGGATCAGGCCCTTGACGTCATCCTCCAGTCGGACGATGCCCTCCTGACGAGTCTGCAGAAGCTCGGCTGGGAGCTGAGCGAACCGGACCCGGAAGAGGCCAAATCCACAGACAAGCTGCGAGAGACATGTTTACGGTACGCCATCTAAACGGAGACATGGAAGCCGCATGCTAATGTATGGGCCAGGCTGATCAAAATCACGGTCGAGACTATTAGAACAAGGCTTGACACAACGTACCTGTCCGCCCTCGCGACCGCACAACAGCAGTCACGCGACAGCGGCGCCGACCCCGACGAGGTGGAAGCTCTGCAGGCGGAGCTCGAGTCGCTCTACTCGGAGATCCTGCCCGTCGCGCAAATGTCGGTCGAGCAGCAGCACCTGGAGCCCGCCCTGCAGTCCATCGCCTCCCGCAGCGGGCAGAGCCTGCGCAAGACGGCTTCGTCGCTCGCTTACATGGAAAGGTGCCTCGACTACCTCCTCAGCCGCGTCAACGCGCTGCACACCCACGCGGAACTGTACAATGCGCACCACGCCGCCGTCGACCGCGTCGTCGCCACGGCGCGCGAAGAAATGGCGTCCGAAGTGCCCGGTCCCGAACCTCCAGCGCCGTCCTCGTCCATGGACGCAGCCTCGCCGATGAAGCCGCCCACGCGGAACAAACGCCACTCCCGCGACATGTCCCATAGCCGAAGACGCTCGTCTGGCATGCAGGAGGCGCCCGCGCTCGACACCCTCATGCAGACCCTCGCCCTGCCCATCGACGCCTACGGCGACGGCACCGGGACCTCGTCGCAGGTCGCCGCGCTGTCGAGGATCCTGCGCGAGCGCCGCCACAAGGACTCCAGCGTGGCGCGCAGCGCGCAGGACGAGTTTGAGAGCGCGGCGGCGGAGCGCCTCGACGACGCCCGGCGCGCGATCCAGCTGCTGCGGGACAGCGTGCTGGCGGACGTGCCGTTTGGCGAGCTGCGGCAGCTGGCGGACCCGGGCATCGAGCAGTCCGTCGACGTGCTGGGCCAGGAGGTGGACAAGGCCAAGGAGAAGCTGGACCGGTTCGAGAGCGAAAAGGTGGGATGGGGCAGCCTGAAGAGGGATGAGTTTATAGAGCGCTGGGCGAGGTAGCATGGCACACAAGTTTGCAGAGTTGCCAATGTGCCGGGCGAGGCAAGCTTGACATGGCGTATATAGTAATGGAACATATTTCACGATTGAGAGTATGATGCTGACGCTTTTGTTTTGTAGAGTGCAAGTATATTATGAAGCAAATAGCCAAGTGTAAAGTGTAGATTGTGGATTGATGACCACCCCAGTAAACCATCTTTGTCCTTTTCCCAACTGCAATAAGCACCCGTATGATACATCTCCAAGCAAATAACCAACGTCCTATAATCCCCATTTTCTTACCACTTTACTCAAGCTTGCGCTTCTTTTTCGCCTGCCAAATCTCTTTAAGCTTCTCGGCCTCGTCGCTCGTCCTGTTGGCCTTCCACGTCGTGGAATCGGCTGGTCGACTCTCTGCCACAGGCTTGTTCGCCAGCGACATTCCTGGATACTGTTGCGCCTTGGCGCCGCCGCCTAGCCACTTGGTATCCCAGGTTTCTGGTTTGGCCGGTCTGTTCTCCCGCGATGGCTGCCTTGCGCGCGTGTTTCCTGAATGCCCTTGAGCTCCGGCGCCTGTCGAGGTGGAGGCCCTCGTCGCAGGCTTTGGCGCCCTGCCCTGTGCCGGTTGCCCGTTTCCTGCGCGTCTTTGAGGCCGGGTGCTCGTGGACGCGGAGTCCCTTGTCGCTGGATCTGCTTGCTGTTTCTCTGACATGGACCTGCTCGCATCGGCTGCAGCAGCTCTTTTCGACGCTGCCTCGCGCTCCATGGCGGCCACGGCGGCGGGCGTCGACGCCACCTTGGCCCTCTTGGCCGGGCGCTCCTCTGGTTCCAGCTCTCGTAGGTCCGGCTCCTCCCCATCCTCTATTGCCTCTGCGTCTCGCTTCTTCTTCCTCTCGTCTCTCGCGCCCTTGGTCTCCAGCCTGGACTTCTTCGCCGCCGCCGCCGCCGCCGCCGCCTCCTCGACTTCCAGATCCGCCGGCCCGCGCCGCCTGATCCTGCCAAATTCCTTCTCGCCGAGGCGCTCGCCGTCCAGGACCTGACCCATGTGGGTGTGCTCGATGCCCGCGCCGTGGTTGCGGATGACGGTCAGAAAATGCTTGAGCAGCGGCACGGGGCTCCTCTCGAACGTGTCCCACAGCTGGTCCGGCCCGCGGTGCCAGGCCGGGATCTTGCGGCGCTCCAGCGGCGGGATGAAGCCGTCCGCCTCGACCTCGATGCCGGCCGTCTCGTCAAAGTGGGCCAGGCCCAGGAAGCTGGACACCTTGACGTACTCCTCGTACGACGCAAAGTAGAGCTGTCCGGCAAAGAGGTCCAGCGCGATCTGCGTGCGGGTCGAGTGCGCGTACGAGTAGCCGGGCTCTTTGGGGAAAATCCAAAACATGTTTTCTCCGCGAGCCGCTTCCAGCGTAACTTTGGGGCTGTACATCTGGAGGCTGATCAATTTGCTTCTCTGGAGCTCTTTCCAGTGTGTGTCCACATCATACTGACTGAGGATGAGGATTGGCGGTTCGCCTCCGTCGTCCATGTTGCGTTGCCTGACGTGCAAAATATTTGCGACTGGCTTCTGGTAGCTATCTGCCGATTCCGAGTCCTCTAGAGATTTGGAAAAGTCTAGCGTCACCAGAAGATTGCCGAAAAGGTCCTTGAGCCCTGACATTCCGGCCAATGTGGTCCTTTGCAGCGACTCGGCTGGCGTCTCTAATCTGGTTCCTCTCTGATAGACGCGGCCAGTCTTGATGAAGTCTAACAGCTCCTGGTTGCCATCAGATTTAGCGGCTTCCGGCTTGGGCGGCTTGGATACTTGCTTTTCATCTTCCACCTCGGGCGCCACTTCTCGCTCGCACGTCTCGTCGACATTGTCGCACGTGGTCTCCAAACAGCCAAACTTGTTGCAACGCTCATTCAATTTGTTGATGAAGCTAGAATGTCGATCGTAGAATGTGGCTTCCGGTTGATCATCTGTCTCCCCACCTAACATGTGTTGGACGGCATCCGGCTCACTGTCCTTGAGTGGCCGAGGAGCATAGCTCTTCCAAATACTACTGCTCCCGTTTTGAATGAAGAAATCTTCGATGCCTTCATAGTTGGAGGTAGGGGACGGCTTTATATTAAAAACCTTGTCCATTGCCTCGTTTTGCTGTTTGTGTCGCACACCTTGCTTGGCCCAGAGTGGCATCTGACGTGTGAGGCTGGTCCATGTTTGGGTAATAGACCACTTAATGATATCATCAATTGTCAGGAGGTCATCTGCAGAGTGATCGAAACGATTTCGGATATCAATTTCGATCTCAAAACCGACATAAAAAGTCAATGTCTGCCCCTTGCCCAAGCTGCGCATGCGCATGCAAGCTGTCAGGTGTTAGTTACTCAAAACTCCAATCTCAAAGGAGTCTAGATGGGGTACTATTTTATTTCTTACCTTGAGTCAAGCGATCTTTGGTTAGACCGGGGCCAAGAGTAACAGCAGCTTTGTATTCGCGTGGGAGTCGCAAGTCTGTACCACGCGTGTGCGCCTCATCCAAGAATACAGCGCAAGCGTCCAAATTCGCTGCAAAGACGGAGGTATTAAGAGGCATGACTGTGTAGCTGCGATCGAGCACCGACAATGAGTCAGAACCGTCAAAAAATACCACAGCCTTGATACCTGGATCTTCGGTCTGCTTCAACCACTTCTCGGCGACTTGTCGGTTGCTCAGCTTGATTACTTGAGCACCGACATCAATTATAACACGGACCTGGCCATTCTTGATTATATGGTCAACCATATCAACCCCATCCGCGTTGTCTTTGTTCAGCGCAGTACGTACGGAAACGACTGTATTGTTGCTGTCGAGGACGTTGTTGATAACCAATGCGTCGGTATGCTGTTGTGTACTGAGATCACAATGTGTCATGCTCAGAGGCAGGACAGCGCATAAGTCAGTGGTGCCGCTGAAGCCTGTCGTCAGCTTCGCGGTCCTCTCGCCCAAGTCCCAGCCCGACGCCGCCATGTGCTGATTAAAAGCGCCAAGCTCGGTCGGGAACACCAGGCGGCTCAAAAAGTAATTGATTGCTTTGACGGAATATCTGATGTTGGGGAACACCTTGTCATAGAATTGCTTCTCGTCCTGCAGATTGACAGTTTTGAGACTTCTCTCAGGTTGCGGCATGTTTGACTGCTTTCCGAACCACCGTGGGTAAACTTCGTGCCCGTCATCCGACGCCAGCAGATGCTCAATAAGATCTCGCGCATCTCCCTCCCTTAAGCCGCCTTTGTAGTAAGAGAGATGAGTGAAAACGATGACAATGTCGATGTTGCTAAATTCTGCGCGAGGTTTTGGCACATCTTTTGCCGCAAATGGAACGGCAAGACGGGTAGCTGGAGTGCGCTGAGAGTCGTGGCCATAGTCTACTCGCCAGCGTTTTTGGCCCAACGCGACGTGAAAGATGTTGCCGCTGATGCAACCCCTAAGTAGAGCAAGCACTGATCTGATTGTCGGGCCAAGCTTTTCAATTTTGCTGACAAGCCTGTGATCCAGTGTCTCGCCTGTAATAAACCGCAGCATGGAGCTCCTTAACGTTTCTGAATATCGGTTGACCGGAAAGCCCGCAATGCCTTTGAACAAGAATGCACGTGCGACATCTGTCAGCACTTCGCGGACCTTTGATGCAGTCACAAAGCGTATCTCTGGGTACGCATCAGGTTGCTCCGAATTCTCCTCGTAAATCACCCCCACTGCGCTCGCCATTCCAT
Organism: Aphanocladium album; assembly: GCA_029218145.1. Classification (NCBI taxonomy): domain Eukaryota; kingdom Fungi; phylum Ascomycota; class Sordariomycetes; order Hypocreales; genus Aphanocladium; species Aphanocladium album. Next base: position 19,387 of record JARDXD010000002.1, read on the forward strand.
TCTTCGGGTTGGCAACTTCAGCGACGAGTTGCAGGAGACCTTGGTGGAACAACCACCGATCAGGTGCAAAATCGACCGGCGAGGGGGTACCGATTGTGTAGAGAAGCTCATATGTTGGTGATAGAATCTCATCGCTCTCATCGATGATGTCGCGGCAATTACTTCGAAGATATCGCAGGAGATTCACATAATGCTTGGTCTTGGCAACCTGCTCATTCAGCCGGACGGACAGCAACAGAGACAGGTGGTGCTCAGGCTGCAGCAGCAAAACACCACCGCGACTGACACAATACACCAGCATGTCTTTCAGCTTCATAATTTCCGTGGAGCTGAGTCTCGCATCTCTGTTGAACGGCATGCGGAAAACCGGGCGGTTTATAAGCCCACCCAAGGCCGCCGTCATCGTGTCCATCATCTGCGACGACTGGTGCTTGCCCACGAACACCCGGACTAGCGTGTCGCCCTGCGCTAAACTTGCGCTCAGGATAGGGATGATGACTGATGATTTACCCTCTCCCATGTTGAGCTGCATCACTGTGTTGCACTTGCTCTGGGGGTCTTTCATTTCCCGCGCAATTGCGAGCTGGTTTTCGCGGAGCGTCATGTCGTGATCAATTTCCAACAGGACCGCATCTGGAAAGTCGCCATCAGCATACTCGAATCGTTCAATCGTTCGAATTTCTTTGGAAAAGTCAGTTCTATCATCAATTGCCCTCAAAATTCTGTCAATATGTTGACGGTCGCGATAAAGGCCCGCCATCCCCCGGAGTAATTGTAGCCAGTTATCATTTAAGTGACCACGTTTGGAAAAAGAGAGCTGACGTACAAATATTCGAAGACAAAAAGGCGGCAATATATCCGAATTGCGAACCACACTGGAATTAGCTGAAAAAGTCTCAAAGACTTTACCGATTGTCAGAGTGGCTTCGTTCACATGAGCGTCGAGTCGCTGCACAATTTCCGCTCTGTATTGTTTGGCACAAGCCCTCGCGCTTGCCAAGAATGAAGACGTATGTTGTGTAAGATGGTGTTTGCGCAAGTCTAGCACACTTCTCTCGAGTCTATCAACGTACTCGATCTCGTGTTGCTTCTTGGCCAGCGCTCGAAGAGCTTCCGGCATGTTCTGAAGCGCAGGTTGCAGGACATTTTCCGTCTCCTGTCTGCATTGTTTGAGATCGGATATAAATCCAGTTCTCCATTCATTATTTGCCCGGAAGTCCGTTGGTTTTCCTTTCATTGCCATCTCGACGCTGATGTGTCCAGTTTTTGGCTCTGGCGCCTTGGTTGGCAGCTCGAGCGATACTTCTGGCAGCTCGCTGTCGCTGATCGCCATACTAGCTGCTAGTGACGCAAGCTTTTTGCAGTAAGTTCTCAATTCCTTATTAGTATTCTATACTTTGATAAGGGAATCGATTGACCTGGTTGCTCGCTGAAAATCGAAATAGAGCGAATGTTCTTCAATCTCTGCAAGACCATGGCTGGCAATATGCTGGCTAATATTCGCAATGCACTGGTTTTGCTTGGTGATAAAATCATCCAATCCGTCTTCGTTGGTTGATCCTGCTGCAGAATCTTGCCTTTGAAAAAAAGTTCTGGCACTGTATAGTGCTTTGGCAATCTGGTCGGCGCTGTATTCGCAGCCCAATTCGGGATTCGTGCTTGTGACAGTCGGTATCAGAAACTTGGCTTTCACTTTATTACTGACAATGGCGCTCAAGATTGGAACAAAAGTACTGCCAGTCTCATCTTCCCGTCCGGACGCAATAGTACTCAGCCATAAGCGTAAACGGTAAGGATTAAGAACCTCGGACGACGCCTGCAGCGCCTCGTGAACACTACAAAAGTCCTCAACCAAGGTGTATCTCTGGGGATTATGCCATTCGGCGGAGTAGCGAAAGTTTGATGCATCGTAATGCTTTGTCTCGCCCTTGATGGTACCTAGCTTCGTCATTTGCTGTCTGATGGCGTGAGCGGTGGCCATGCTCTTCCTGAAGCGAGCGTGATGCTTGGCCGCAAAGGCGGCGCGGAAAGCTCTCCGGAAGCCCGGGGACTTGTTATATTCTATTTTACCGGCTTCGTTGATCTTTTGCCTCTTTGTGTCTTTGATGCGAAAGTAGTAGTCGGTGTCATGTTGGTTGGTATGGCTGGCGTAGCAAGAGTTGCGAAAACAGGCCAGACGTATGGCCTCGGCCTCTCTGAATCTTCCTTCGGCTTCTGAAAAGTTTTGCTGTTTAATTTTCTTACTATTCCTGATCGCATTTAACTTTTCTGCGTATTCGATAACCCGCTTGACAGCAAACCAGTATTCTTCATGGTGGAGGGCAGCTTTTAGTTGGCTGTTCCACAGATGCGTGGGCAGGCTAGTGGCGGCCCGTTTCTTGACCTGTCTTTCCGGGCAGAGTTTGCTAATCTTCTCTAAGAGAGTATAATCTTTGGCCTCAAGGGTTTGGAATGACATGATCGTGCCCGATGTCAGAATGTCGAGGGCTGTCTCTTGTCCTGTGCAAGAAGTAAAAGGATCAGGCAAACAATGCGAAGTGAGTGCATGTAGATATGCGAGATATACCTTGCTTCTCCACGTTTGGTTCCCGTTCAGCTGTCCCAAGTCCTCGTTCAAAGTGTAGGCTTGAATCGTTGCCTGGTCGTCGATCTTGATGGTGACGTTCGTATGACCACTGCGGGAGTGCGAGCACTGCTCCTGTCCATCTGCAACGAGAAGGATCCTCTCGGTGTTATTGCGACGATTACATAAGACAAGTTTTGGTCGAAAACCAATTAAAGTACTGATTGAGTAGCTGTGGTCTATGCACATGTCTTCGTATTCGACTGAGCAGATGGTTGTTGAATTTGACTCGACGTAAAAGTTCAGACCGAGAGTTCCAAGTCGTATTTCAAGAGCGCCCTTTTCGTGATTTAGCATTACTCGCAGATCTTCCTCATTTCTAAAGTGCTGAAACATTTCTGACAGTGCTTCATAGTGAACGGCGGTCATCGGAATCACCGTGCGCCCTTTCTGAGGCTGCTTCAGTAGCCAGACGCCACGCTGGGCCTCCAAACGCCACGCAATCGAATCAATATTCCAAGGACTCTGGCGTGGATAGAAATCAAGTCGGTGATCAAATTCCCTTAAAACATGCCAGTGAAAATAATCATCAAGATAATCCTGTGGGAATGGAAACCCGGATTCAGTAAGGACTTCTCGCGGAACCAGAACTTGAACTGTGTCACAGGTTGTTGCTCGTACATGCAGAACAGATGTGACTCCACTTTCATGTTGAAGTTTAGGGGGAGCCTTCTCCAGCCCAACTTCAATCAAGAATTCTTTGAAAGCATGCCGAAATTGGTACTGATACGTTGGGCCGTCGAGGGCAATGACAGATGGGTTCAGGCCCCCAAATAGGGCACGGAAGTCTTTATGCTGTAAGTAGCGTGCAGGGAGATGCATCGGACATTTCCCGTCAACTAATATCTGTCCAGTCATCAGATTGAAGTGGATAGTTTTGCTGGTTGATTCGTCAAATGCGTCTGCGTAGGTTTCTACCCACGGACCAGAGACATGACGGAAGCCGTCATCATTTATCCTGAGACTCACGCTCCACCCAAAGGCTAGTTGCATCCCTTGAGAGATTGTCTCTATCTTCCCCTCTTTGACTTTGGCAGCTAGTATCCGAGATGCGCTGACAGCAAGCCGTTGCCAAGCGGAATATAAAGAGTGCTGAGCCTGAGTTGTGACCCTGCTTTTGCTTTCCTGTATTATCGCGCAGGCCAAGATATACTGCGGCGCTGCTATCTCATCGATAAGTAGTGCCTTCAGGTGCTTATTTTCAACATTGAACGTATATGCGCAAATCAATGCAAGGTCCAACTGAACCTCAAACTCGTCTGCGGTCAAATCTTGATGAGCAAACCTGGCATCACCGAGCCATTCAAAACATGCATTCCTGATTCTGAACAGTATTAATCCTGCGTCTCGCTGATTTTTCGTGGGACCATCACTAATCATTTTGAGCGCAATGCTACAGAATACTGCTAGCGCTCCACGGCCTGAGAAACTGGCCGTGTAAATGTCCAGCAGTCGGTGAATGGCTTCCAGTATCTTGAAAGTGAATCCAATCCAGTGTAGCTGTCTATGTATTTCTCTCTTTTCGCTGGCCTTTTTTATTGGTCCAGCTTTCAGCGCCTCGTGGGTTACGACAAGAAAAGTCTCATCTGCTGTCCAGTCGATGGATGTTGCGCGCAGCTCGCGGAGTATTTTTGGCCACGTCGTATGCTTAGCAAAGCAGAATGAGGCAAGTTCTTCGTTGTGCTTAATTATAGCTGTACTTTCTGCTTCCATTCGCATTGAAATCAGCTCATTTTGTGTCATTTTGCCGTCACCGTCAGAGGGGGAACAGAGGATCTTTCGCAAGATCTTGCTGCTCTCGTCAAGTCTGAGCTCACACTCTTTAGAGATTGAACTTCCCGGTGTGAGCTTTTCGATTGCCTTTGCTTCCTTGAAATCATATAGTTTCCACCTCATGGGATGACTCTGGCTGATATCTGACAGCTCCAAGTCTTGCTGCACAGGTATTTTCGCAGCGTCATTCTTCGCAGGCCTGGAAGCGAGACCAATTCGGCTTTTTGTTTCAAGAACGCTTGCCCTGAAATACATTTTCAAGGGTTCGTAGTTTTTAATGTAATACGCAGTAGCCGGTTGAGGCTCACGGTTGGTGCAGCCTGCGACGTTCATTTGAAGAAAGAGGCTGAAGTCTCGCCAAGCAGCGATATCCGCAGGAACCTGCAGTTCGAAAACCACGGTATATGCAAGGTTTTCATCCTCGGGGAGAAGCTTCTGGTAAGGCATTATTGTCATCTCAGTCCCCACTGCCAGATGACTACATCGTTCGCACGGGACATTGGAGGTGCCTACTCGACACTTGGTTACGTCGCAGTCTATGTTCTCATGAGCGTCGAAGTGCATTTTCTGCTTTAGCTTTGCAGCTTCCAGTTCAGTCAACTTGTCTTGCTCCATCTTTGCCATGTCATGCTCGATTGTTTCCATCAGCTTTGTGTGGAGCTGACTGGTCCGAGCAAATCGTGAGGCGAAGCAGTCGGCTTTTCCGTACTGTCCGATCATGTTTAATTTCTTTTTGGCTCTGGCCTCCATGTAGATATCTGATATAGAAAGTCGAATCGTTTGTTTGTTGCGCAAAGTCAGTGAATCGAAGCAAATATTTTCAACGCCGAACGGGGTGTACTCGAGCAACAAGGGATTGCACGTCACGGCGATCCTGTCGCAAGCAATCCACAATTCTCTCATATGAAGATACATGACTGACATATGTTCCTGAGAGCCTTGATAGAGTGTTTTTGCGCGTTTGAAATACGCAATGGCAAATTTTTTGATGTCCGAGCATGTTGATGGATCGTTATTGTGCGTTTCGATAAATTTTTGTAGATTGTCTTCAATCCAGTGGTCGATGGCGACAACATTAAAAATGTCGTCTTCAGACGGCTCAGTGTTGAGATTCTTCATGTTAGGTAGCTTGTCCGCGGCCCAGATTATGATCTCCGATTTAGGTTTAGCAACAGGCGGCCCTTCTTCCACTGACCTTTGGCGCATCTTTTCCAAGAATCTGTCAAGCGCGGCATGCTCAATGCTGCAAGTGGTAGCATCAGAGTCAAACATGGGTATCTTGATAGCGTTGTGTTCCTTCTCAGCTATAAAAGTGTTTTTCCATGTACTGCAGATCAATCTTTTTGCTCTTTTCACGGAGTTGTCGACAATGGTCATCCATGAGCCGGCAGCTTCGCTGTCTAGCTTCCGCGTTCGGTATCCAATCTTGCGTGCCATGCAATGTAATGTCTGGGTGTCGAAACGATGTGCGCATGCACAATCAAGAAGCAAAGCTAGAAAAACTAGCATGAATTGTTTGTAAAGCGTGTGGTCGGCAGCGCCACTTTTGCGCAGCTCCTGTTGTAGTACCACCTTGAGCAGAAGCCAGACTGGTGATCGCCTGATCACTTGACCCTCAGCCTCATCGTGCAGAACAAAATCACGAGTGTGTTTCACTAGCTCGTTGCTCTTTTTAGCATCTTTGGCGGTGGCCTGCTCGGAAAAAAGAAATCCAAAAAAGTCGTCAAAGACATGATCGGGTAGAGTCACGTCAAATTCGTCCTCGGATTCTTTACCTTTAACTACTCTGGTGGGCTTTGGCCCTCGTATGCTGCTTTTGTCCATTTCAGCAACAGTTTCAGCAATGACCTGCATAAAATCTGGTTCGGCCGCAGTCTCCTCGCGGATGCGAACACTGATTTCAGGGAATTGCCGCCGTAGTCTTCCCACTGTCAAACTAACAGCATTGACTCTGGGCGAAAGCTGAAAGCCATCAATACGGCGGTCGAGACGTCCCCACCGAATTACAACGGCGGCATTGTGGTTGTTCAGGTACAAAGGAATGGCGGCTGGAAGCAGTTAGCGATCGCGTCATAGACGATGAGAGGGCTGTACTCTACCAGCGGTGTCTTTTTTGAGCAATTTTAGAATGTTCTCACCGCAGATCTTATCGGTGATTTTGGTTCTGATTTCCGCAAAGTTGCTGATGGCCTTGCGGCACTGGCGCAGCCGAGCCTTGCAGTCCTCTGGGAACAGACCCTCGTAGTTTGCGAGAGCATATTCAAGCAGCTTCGGCAAGTCCGTTATGAAAGGCTTGTCATTATTCTCGTTCGGCAGCTCGGGAAGCAAGAACACGTCTTGAATCAGCATCTGGTAGCTGGCTTTGTCGATATTCAGGGTTGCCATGTTGGCTGTGGAAGTTCAGTTGAGCAATGAGAAAGGTTAAAAGAGGAATAAAGAGGAGGGAGGAAGATGCAATGCAAGGTGGCTTATGTGCTTATTCAATGATGTCTTGAGTGTCAAGATTGGCTTATGCTAGAAGTTGAAGATGCCAAGAGTGAGACAAGAGAGGTGGTGGGAGGAAACGAAGGAAATTGGGAGAAGGAGATCTAGCAGCACAATATGCGTGGTGAAAGGAGGGAGGAGAAAGAGAAGAGTAAACTTGTCGTTCAGTCGCATTAGGTGTGCAAAAGAGCAGCTCAAAGCTCATAGAGAACAGAAACAATTCGGAGGTATAGGTACAAGTGCCGATGGAGAAGCGAGCGCAGCCGGAGTTGGAGTTTCGAGGAGTAAGTGCTCTCAGCGTTTGCTACCCTGCACTCGCAGCTGGCAGAAACTGGAACCGCTTGCAAACAGTTCTTTGCTTTACAGCTGCAGGTGCTCGTGCACGCAAATTGCTTTTTCTGCAAAATCTTGCCTCTTTGAGCGACAGCTATGCTGTTTGGTGTTAGGTAAGCCAGGATCGCAGACCCCCAACTGCTTTAATCTATTGAAGGCATCTCCACATCCGCTGCGTTCTCGCAAATTCTTACTTGGTTGCCAAAATATTTGACTACTACATGGTCGAGGAAGTTGTTTAGTGACTTTATTTTATTTCCTTTTCTTCTAGCCAGCTACATAATTCAAGAAATACCGGCCTGTATGCGCTTGCGACATATATCTTCATGTTCCGTGGGCGAGTCCCTCCAAGCCACTCAGACAACAGCTGAGTCCTCGTTGATCTTTCTTCTTCAATTCTTTCATGCGACAACAAAATTGTGGGAAATAAATTGCAGGACAAGGTGTCAAACAAGCTTGCTAAGCGGTCTGTTGGGACAAGTTTGAGCACTTTGCAACGTCTTCCATTTGCGCCCGCAGCATTTGGCACGCACGGTCTTGGGCGTGTGAAAAGTTACAAAACAGTCTTGATGCGCCCAGACGCGTGAGCTTAATCCAGCACCCGCAAGAAATCTCTATCCAGCACCCAGCCCTCAACAGTCGCGTCGCACTAGAGGTGTAGCATTCACTCGTGGCCGTCTCCTCCCCCGCCAGCGCGCATTCACCAATGCACACAGTCTTGGATGCCCGATTTGACGTAAGAACAAGGCGAGATGCACGGCATAAAGATGCTTCAGCGAGAAAAACAAGGGCTTTGATCCAGCGCCGGGAATGTTTAGCCCAAAGCCTTTGGTTTACTCCGTGATAGCTCAAGACGTCCATCACACCTTCACACTCTAATTATACAGCACCCGTGGCAGAAGCCAAAGTGCACATGTAAATGAGCCCTCTAGCGGACTGACGTACTTCAGCTATAGCCGAGATGTGTACTATACTCGAGATCAGTCCAGAATCTCCTTGTGGCTGTGGATGGCTTACAAGGTCGCGTCTCATCCGACGACACAAGACCGCATGCCATGACCGCACGAGTAAGTCACGGAAAAAAGGCTCTACAACGATAATAAAATACACAAGATATAACAGATGCAACAACAAGCCTCGCCATGCAACCCCCGTCGTTTATTAGTCTGATCTAAAGTAGCTCGTCGCCGTCAAGGGGGCCAACCTTGGTCCCGAAACGCGGAGCGCCTCGTCTCGGAATATCGGATCGTTGGTGTCGCAGGTTAGTCTCGGCCCCTTTGGCGATGACAGCGCTAGCCTTGGATCGTCCAACGAGCCGGAATTCATGAAAAGTTGCTCTCAATCAATTTAAAACATACAGTTAGACGATGGAAATTATTTTATTTTAAAAGTTGGAGTTGATTTGTGCAGGCGGCTTTGTGCAGTTGTCGGCGTTGAGCACACAAGGCGGGCGCTAAAGAAGCTTCTCAGGCGCAGCCAGGAACCACGACTCGCCTCCAACAGCAACAGATGTCGGCGCATTTCAAAGCCCGCCCTAAAATCTCCAAAACCAAAGAGACAAGATAGCTCAAAGGGCCCCCCCACACACGCGTGCAAGGCGAAATTTCCCGTTCGGGAAATAAGCTCAACGCCACTGCTGTTCCACAATGCCAGGCACACCCGGCTTGGCCCAAACTTTGTGACAGTCCTGCGACAAGTACAAACCACTTTTTGGCATAGAGGAAGAAATCCGCCACCTGCCCTCGATCTCGTGTGCAAAAAGAACTCGACGAATCATTGCCCTATGCGGCAGTCGTGCCTGGGGGATCCCTGTTTACTAAAGTCCGTGAGGGCAGTGCAGAGCGCATCTTTCCACCCCCTGCGTCGTCGGATTTCATGACCTCCGGGGGCCCGTTGCATGAGAGATGGGATGGCAAAACGAGGCGCGAAGAATGAATCGGAAAATCTGCTCGTTTAAAGGTATAAGTACAACCATTCGTCCCATCCCAAATCTCAACCTTTCCTCTCTCCTCATCACTCACAGCTCAACGCCTTTCTTCTTTCCACTCTCCAACAGTCTCTACAACAACGACCTGGTGTCGCTCCCTTCTCTTCGCTTTTAATATTAATCAATCGACCTGGTAGTCGCTCCTTTACTACACACTTTTCATCCTTCCAATCCCTTTTTTTATACCCAAAACAAATACCGCCAAAATGGTCCGCATCGCTGTCGCCGCTCTCCTCACCTGTTAGACCCCTGAACACCCTCTTGACCTTGCAAACAAATCACTCGCTAACACGAAACAATAGTCGCCCTCTCCGTCTACGCCGTCGGTGACCCCGCCGGTGCTGCCAACGTCGGCAACGGCCAGGGCAAGCAGTTCATCACCGGTGGCTGCCTGTCCGACGCCGACTGCGCGTCTGGCTGCTGCGCCGGCCTCCAGGACGGCGCCGTCTGCTCCGCCCGCGCCGTCGCCTTTGCCCAGGGCAAGCAGGGCTGCGGCTTCGGCGGCGGTGCCGGTGCCGGTGCCGGTGGCCAGAAGCAGAACCAGGGCAACAAGAACAACAACAACCAGGGTGGCAACGGCCAGAAGTGCGCCCGCGAGTGGACTGCTTAGGTGCATTCGCTGTGAATGAACATGAGCAAGAGCCGATGGACACTATTGAAACGGAGGTCCTGAAGCTATGGATGAAGGCTTGGGAGTCGAGGTCGCTCTTCTGGACAGGTCGCATTCACAAAGGGGTTTTAATTGTCATTCGAGCTTCAGATAGATTCAACTTGATATATTCCTCTCATATCCTTTATACGTGTAAAACGTAGCATCTGATTCAAAATGTGCTGAAATAAGAAAGATAGGTATAGCTAAAGCGTAAATACAACATTTGGTCTTTCAAATGTTTAAATCTTTTGAGAAATGCCAGTCTGCTCGTTGGCTACAATGGAAGGGGGGCGGTTGCCGCTCTCGTTCATGTCATTCTCCTCAAAGTAGTCGCGGGTGCCAGTAGCAGCGCTGGTCTGGTTGGTGGACAACACGTACTCCTCCTTGTCGATGTGACGGAAAGTGAACCAGAAGCCGACAGTGACAATAGCGCCGACGATGGCAGGGCCGGCAAAGACCCAGATTAGGTGAGGGTCGGCGATAGCATCCGAGGAAGCCAGGTTGATAATGTAGGCAATGCCAGTGCTGAACAGGTTGATGGAGGAAACGAGACCACGCATGTTGATGGGAGCGCGCGAATAGGCGATACCGTAGGCGGGAACGTTGATAAAGAGCTCGGAGAAACCACCCAGAGTGTACGGAATTGCCTCCCACCACAGAGAGATGGGAGACACGAGGCCTGCCTTGAGACAGCGCTTGTCAGAAGAGCCATAGTAACCGCAAGGGTGGGTCTCGTAGGCCTTCCAGCAGAGGAGCGCATAGCCAACACCACCAAGCGTGCTGATGGCAAAGCCAGTGACGATACGGGCAATTGGACCGTAATGAATGCGGCGAGCGCGCAGGAGAGGGTAGAATGCGTACTGGTTGATACGTTAGCAAAGTGTCGAGTTGAAACAGTCCATGCAAGCAAACTTACGTTGAGGATAGGTCCGAGAACAATAATGCTTAGGGTGTTGAAGTTGCCAATGACATCGTTAGGAACACCATTGCCGCGAAGCATGGTACCGAGGTAGTTGGCAGAGCTACCAAGACCGTTATCGTTCAAGAACTGAACAGGGAAGAACATGAACATGCCGGTAGCCTGCATGGTACGCTTGACGTCTTCGACAAAGGCGTCGTTGTAGTTGGTTTCGGTGCCACCACGAGCGGCGATGACAGAGGGCTTGGCAGCATCCCACCAGCCGCGTCTACCGATGCGGAGGAAACCACCGCCAGACATGCAGCGGCCGACAACACGGAAAAGATTGATGAGATCAGAGCCACCAGGCTTGTGCAAGATCAGACGAGGCTTGAGCCAGATCAGGAGGAAGGGCAGGGGAAGGTAGAGGATCAGAGGCAGGGTAAAGGCGAGCCACCAGCCGACGTATCTGGCCGAGTAGGAAGTGGCGGTGGACATGAAGGCACCAATGTTGATGAGGAGGTAGAACCACAGCATGGCGCGCTCAGCAGTGTGCTCGGGATCCTCAATGACGCGTTCGCCGCTCTTGAGGGTGACGACTTTGGGAACGTGGCTCGTCATTTGATCGAGTAGCAAGGGTGTGACATTGGGCTTGAACATGGCTGGGGCAATCGTTAGCGAGGATCAGAGAAGACAGTGATCGTGAAGACTTACCAGCGCCAATGGCGAGAATGTAGACACCAATGAAGAAGGGAATCTTGGCGTTACCGTTGTCCAAGAGCTCCCTGGCACCACCAGCGATAATGAGAACGTGACCAACACCGCAGAGCATGATGCCCCAGAAGATCATGGGGTAGCGACCGAATCGCGTATCGGCGAGATATCCGACAATGAGAGGCAGGCAGTAAGCCAGAAGGTTGAAGGACTGGCCAGTGGCGTTGGCGACCTTCGTACCGAGACCAAGGGCACCCTGCGTCTGCTGGCTGCCGGCAGGGACAGAGCCGAGGCCATTGCCATCGGTTGGGAGAGGGAGGTTGATGTAGTTGGTCCAAATTTGGGCACAACCGTAGTAAGAGGCTCTTTCGCAGAACTCTACCGCACAGAGAAGATATGCCGCCATGGGAAGAGCACCGGGGACACGACGGAGAGTCTCCAGCTCCTCCGCGGTGGGCTTGCCATCGTAGTCCTTGTTCAGGATCTCGACGGCATTGTGGTGGTCGTTGTCGTGGGAGATGCCAAAATCATGTTGACGTTGCTCCGGGTCAGCAAGGGCGATTTGCTTGTTATCATGGACAGCAATTTCAGTGCCCTGGTCCTCAGCGACGTTGACTTGCTTCTCAGCTTCGCCATTGTTAGCTCCAGAGTCGCAGATGGTTACTTTTAGCGTGTTTGTATACTTACACATGATGGCTGTGTACTCTTGCGCAAGCGACTTGCTGTAACGGACAAGAATACAGTCGAGATCAGGCCCTGTGGGAAAAAGTCAGAGAACCTCGGGACACACGAGGAGAGGGGGTACGGCCGCAGTTTTGTAGCACCAACATGGCGGGTATACAAAGATACCACTCCGTGGGAGGTGTAGCTGCAGGCGTGGTGTAGACACAAGTACATGGCGCTAGAGACCAGCTAACCCAGCTACCCCGGCGAGGTGGACAGGCGCTGGCTCCTATCAGGGCCCATTGCGAACCCTTGCCGCCTCCCCGCATCCCCCCAAGAATATCAGAGTCCACAAGGGACCTTCCCCTCTTGGTCAGTAGCGCTGAGTGCTTTATTGTTCTAGTGCGCGCCTTGGTGGATTCTCGCCCTCCTCCGGAACAATCAGCAGGTTCCAACGAGGCCCCATTGGGCTTTTACGATACGTGTTGCAGGCAAGCCATGGCTCATGGGGCCATTGACGAAGAGGAACCCCACGCGAGATTAGTTGTTGGGTGGTCGTGATCTAGCTCGGACCGAATCGCACTCAGAGAGACTGCCAACAAGATGCGCCAGTTGGACCGCTGGGTGAGCATGTCGCCATACATCTCCAGAAATAAACAATCAGGGCGACCCGCACTGAGCTGGGTCAAAGATAGCGGCGCAGTCTTGCACCCGAAATTCAGGGCTCAGCTGCGTGCGTTGTGTTGCAACCGAAAGGAGCCACTGTTGGTAGGCATCTCACCCCAGAAATTGCCACTCTAATCTAGCCTGGGAGCCCTGGTGCGAGTCGAGAGGGGGGTGAGCAGATACCTGATAGCCCCAACGCTAGCGAGTTTGGCCACGGCCTGATTTGAGGCTGGCGAGGAGGCACGGCCCAAACGACCAGAGGCATTAGCTCGTCAAACAAAAGTTCCCGGAGTGTTGGCCATTTTGGGAAAATGAGGCGCTCGCTCGTAAAGCTGGATGGCGGTCGGTGACAGGCTCGCCATGTGCTTCAAAAGTTGAGGAATGCAGGGGTCGACGACGCCCATTCGATCTAGCACTGGCAGTTGGGTCACCCATATTTCCGACGGCCAAGCAAATTGACAGAATGATTCTATTAAAAGCAGCAAAAAGGCAGCCTGGTGTCCTTGTCTGTTTTCCGGGCCGAGGGCTGGTGTTGGGACTAGTTGTACATCCTGTCACGCAGACAAGCTGCCTGCATGAGGCCGTAGGATGCATACGACTCGCAACCTGGTGCGGATCCTAAAGTTTGTTGGATGCTGAATTGCCCGTAGGCTTTATGGCAGATTCTGCATACCATCGTTTCTTCTTACAATGGAGCAAATTATATACCTGTCGGGATAAGGCAGATAATTCCCCCGTCCTCGGTAAATAATTGGACGCAGCGGCAGTAATTGCAAATCTGGGATTGTCATTAACAGGCCAACGGCCATGTGTTGACGCACGGGTCCGACGCCCAGCCGCATGCAAAAGTTCCAAGCAGCCTCAGTTGGAAATCAACGGCGCTCCATTGGATCTTGGGCCTGGAGCTGCGTGGAGGTTGGTCAATGGTTATCACACCCTTGCTCGTGGCGTCAAGCTACAGGGGAGTAGTGAGACTGGTCGGACGACTCAAGCCTCGTTGCAACGCGGTGGGTGAGGACAGACGCATGGCGAGGGGTGTTCTGGAACCATATGCTTATATTAGAGCGAGCCCGTCGCCCCATGCAGATTTTCAAGGCCGACGGGAACATTTGCGCATGTGGCTGCCAACCCGCCATTGCGAGTTCGTTTAGGACTCTGGGAGCGCACCCCACTCCCCAGAATGAGTTCGTTCAAGCATCAGCCTGTTGCCCCCAATCCTGCAATGTCACGCAGGGGGTGGTGGCCACTGATCACCGCTCGCTACAGGCGCCTCAGCTGAGCCACGTCTGTTGCAACGCTGGCGACGGGGGTTCCGTTGGGTGTTCTTTTGCCATGTCTTTTGTTGATGCGTAGCTGGTATGTCGTTGGAGTTTCTCTTCTGGCGGGAACAAGCAGGCGGGAGTTCGTCTTGGCAGCACGGCAGTACGTCGCAGAACCGAACAACCGACTTGGCGAAGCCGTCGTCCGATGGCTTGGCACAAATTGAGGAGGTCTTTGCTGCCCATCTCACGCGCATCCCCAGCTCCCCTTTTTGGCTAGCCGTACATAAGTGCGAGCTGGCGGCGGCGTGGCGCTGTTGGTGGCGGCGACTAACATTTCGGCGTTGAGGATTCCAAAACTGTGTGGCAGCTGGCCTCTGCCGGGCGTATTTTTCCAGAAGGAAAGCAAAAACGCCTCCTCTCGAGGGTTGAGCCGCATATTGCCGTGATTGAGATCACGGTCTCGCGTCGTGCTTTGATGGATGACGAGGGAAGAATTCCGTGGGCAAACACGTAACGAAGTCGTTTCCTGTGTTGAGAGGAACATTTGGCAGCTGGCGGCGGCCGTGTTTGCGCTAATGAGGACCAGCTGGGCTGCCGGCACCCTGATGCGCCAAGACACACTACTAAGAGCACGCAGCTAATAATTATGTGCTGATCTTTACCAGATTCCTTCTAGCAAAGGGTCGTATCGATTAATGAATATGGCAAAGCGTTATTGAACGCTGGCGGCCACCTCTACGTTGCCAGGCCCATGATTGTAGGTAGCAGCTGGAGGCTGGCAGTAGGAGCCCACCACACTGGCCATGCAGCCTTATGGCGAGCTCGAGGTTACGCTTTTCGCAAAAGATTTACGCTTCTTTATATCATTCTATCAACATGAATTTCGAACGCAATCGCTCTCTATGACCTAAACACATCGTGGAACCCGCGAAAGTGGCTTCCATCAAGATGCACCGTCTCTCGCTTAGTACGCCCTTGTATCGGCATTGGCCCAACTTGGAAACTTCCACTCATAATGGCCCCCAAATCGCATCACGGGCTGTAGAATCCATGATACGTAAAGTGGAAACTCTTCGCAACACCAGCGGGCATCGACAATTACCACATGGCGCGGACTGCGGGTGAGATTACGATTCAATCGGCATCCCTAACAGAGCTCTTTCTGCAGCACCTTACTGCTTCTTGACCTTTTGCCTCTTGGTATCTGGGTTCAGGTAAAAGTGCAGAGGCAGCGTCAAGACCGCCATGAATACGGACACGGCCGTGGCAAAGAGCTGTACCAGCGACCACAGCCGAGCGCCCAGGTGCGGGGCCCCAAACTCTGCCGTGTAGTTCATCTGGTACAAATCCTCCTGGTTGGCGATGTAGTATTTTAGAATGCATGCGCCGTTGACGCTGTTCTCTTCTGGCTCCAGCTCCGGGCTCCGGGCTGTGTCGCTGATGAGGCGAGACTGTCGCTTCTCCAGTTTCAGCACCGTCGTCAGCTTGACAGTGACCGAATAAATCGGAAAGAACCACACGGTGAGGCTCTGCTGGGCTGTCGCATACAGTATGCTGTTTTTCTCGTCAAATGCTGGAGCGCAAGGTCAGATCGTGCAGGCGTCAGAGGGACATGGCTTCGGCAACCCACCAGTCGACAGAATCTCGATATCCAAGTTTGGCGCAAAGGTTATGTACCAACGATAGATGCACTGAACTATCCACAGCGAATTGATGCTTCCAAAGAAAGGAACCGCAATGTTGCTGAATCTCGGGACCCAGCAGAGGGGATGCACAAATCCCGCGTCGGGCAAAAAGTACGTATGGAGTGCCTCATCCTGCTCGCTGGCGCTGCCCTGGCATAGCGTCTTGATGATTTTTTCAATGTCGTTTGCTTGCATCCCAAAGTCAGCATCTTGATTCGCGAACGAAAATCATTTCTGCATATATCCCAACGACGTACCTGGGCTATCCATGATGGCCACTGAGCTTACGTGGAGCGATGATGTGTGTAGTGCAGCAAGACACGACCTTTGGTGGATGGACGGATGAGCAGATATTTTTATGGCGCGCGATAAAAGAAAGCAATCAAGTTCAATAACACGGGATATATGTCATTATGACCTACGTCAACGACAATCTCCATCTGGGAAACGGTTGACACATTCCGCGGCGGGTGCTTCCGACTGGTCCGATTTTTATCTCTCACATGTGAATGTTGACGTCAGGACTTTTTTGCCCATCCGCGCATCAAGACAATGCCATCCACGACAGCCGAAAGCCGGCTCCGCTTTGAAATAAATTTAACATGGAGGCTCAGATCGTACAAACCATTGTACCTGTCTTCTTCATTCTTTTTACCAATCTCGACAGCGTCGCCAATTGAGCATCATGGCGTCCGAAACGAAGGTCGAGAACCCAATCCTGCACCCGCTCATGTTTCTCTACCAGCTGATCCAGTGGCTGATAAGCTTCGTCATCGCGCCGCTTCCGCCCAAGGACCAAGTTTCTTCCAATGCACCCAAGATTGCCATTATTGGCGCTGGTCTGACTGGTGTGACGGCCGCCGCGCACTGCGCTGGCCACGGCTTCAATGTCCAAATCTTTGAAGCCCAAGGTGAAGATGCCGTTGGTGGTATCTGGACAGTAAGTGCAGCGTTTTGCAAGCTATGCAATAGATCAATTGAGCTGACTTGATGAAACCCAGCGCGTAAACAGTACCTCGGGCCTCCAGATTCACTCCTTCATGTATCGTTTCCACCCCGCCGTCAACTGGCAGCGTGGTTACCCCAACAAGAAACAAATCGTCGACCAGATCCGCCATGTTTGGAAATTGTACAAATTGGATCGTCGTACAAAGTTCAATTTCAAGGTTACCAAGGTCTACCAAGACAAGCAAGGTCGATGGATCATCAACGACCCCTCAAACGGCCGCTTCGAGGGCCTGATTTCCGCCGTTGGCACCTGTGGAGCTCCCAAAATGGCCAAGATTGACAACATGGAGAGTTTCAAAGGTGAAATTGTTCACTCTTCGAAACTTGATGAGTAAGTCATGCTATTAAAATGCGTCGAATATCTATAGTGAGGCTAATCTTTGCCCAGCATCGATGTCAAAGGCAAGAAGCTGGCCATCATTGGCGGCGGCGCTTCCGCCATCGAGGCGCTTGAGTTCGGCATCAACAAGGACGCATCCAAAATTTCCATCCTGTCGCGCTCTGACAAATGGATCATCCCACGCAACTTCTTCATCGACGCGCTGCTCAGCATGAACATTCTCGGCCACCAGACCAGCCTGTCCTGGATCCCCGAGACCCTGCTCCGCAAGTTCTTCTACCGCGACATGGAGCACATTGCTCCGACCGACGTCGGCCTATTCACCGACACGCCCATGGTCAACTCGGACATCATGAGCCAGCTGCGTGAGGGC
Source organism: Aphanocladium album (assembly GCA_029218145.1). Taxonomy (NCBI): domain Eukaryota; kingdom Fungi; phylum Ascomycota; class Sordariomycetes; order Hypocreales; genus Aphanocladium; species Aphanocladium album. The sequence goes on from JARDXD010000002.1 coordinate 36,848, forward strand.
AAGGCCGAGTGGATCCGCGGCGACATTGAAGGCTTCACGGAAGATGGTGTACATGTAAATCACCGCGCGCAGGGCGTGCCCAAGGGCGGCCCCGGCAAGGACATTGTTGTCGACGCCGACGTCGTTGTGCTCGCAACGGGCTTCAAGCGCCCGACCCTCTCCTTCCTGCCCGACGACTGCTTCAAAGACCCGTACAAACCGCCCAACTGGTACCTCCAGACCTTCCCGCCACCGCACCCCAGCCTGTCCGCCATCAACTGCACATACGTCTCCGCCATCGGCACCGTCGGCAACTGGCACATTGGCATCTACACGCGCATCATGCTCATGTTCATCACGGATCCCCTCTCGCGCCCGTCGCCCTTCTTCATGCGCAGCTGGATTAACCTGACCAAGTTTCTCAAGTCGTACTCGCCCACGCCTGCGTTTGACTTTTTCACCTATCTCGAGCTGATCTGGTGGTTTGTGTTTTGCGTATCCATCAACCCGTTCCGCTGGAAGTGGGCGCTCTTTGTTCTCTTTGGCGTCGGATTCGACTTTCCGAGCAACTTTGCCGAGCTGGAAAAGCAGGTGCTCAAGACTGATGGTTACATCAAGTTGGACCAGGGACGCAGCTTTTAGGTGCGAGCATTAGTTAGCGCTGTGTTAGGTCAAAAAGAAAAAAGAAAAGTTATTATTGTTACTTTTTTCCTTTCTTTCTTTGCCTTTGATTGTGTAATCCGTTACTCAGAAGCATGCAGCCGCCGTGTACTGTGGATGTGGCACTTGAGAAACACGAGCCATGAGTAAAGCTTTCATCTTTGTAACAAAGCGCCAGTACCTCATGAACGACTCTCTTTTCGGGGTTGAACGACATTCTTTTACGATGCGGTACAACTGCGACCATTCTTTGTCTGCTGCTGTTCAACTTGAAGAACGAAGACAGTTCAAATATATAAACAGGCGCCGAGACTGGCTTCCATATTGTTGTCACAGTCACTCTACCAGCAAACCCCCAAGTTAAACCGCCTACCAAGTCAACTTACACTAACAACTGACCAATATAGATTCACATCATGGCCACCACGAACCCGGACCCAGACGCCTTCCACATCTGGCACCACGAGGTCGAGAAGGACGCCGCGGGCGACTGGTGCCGCTTCGAGCTGCACCTCGCCCACCGCGGGGCGCGCTTCCGCGTGATCATGTATCGCGGCGCCATCATCAGCTCGCCCATCACGCGGGCCGAGTACGCGCGGTTCTGTGCGGCCCTCGCCGGTGGGTGCTCGGCCTGCGGCTGCGCCGGTTCGGGTGGCTCGCCCGTGACCGAGTGCGCGCAGTCGGGGCTACACGGTCTGACGCCGCTGCAGTGCGTCCAGCTCTTCTTCCCGGACCTGCTGCGTCTCTTCCCGCGCCTCGCGCCCGCCGCGGCGGGCATCCGCGGCGGGCCCGGCGGTCCCAGCGGCCGCCACCGGGACGGCATGTCGCTCGCCGAGTTCTACACGGACATGTGGGCCGAGTACCACGTCACGGCGACCGACGAGCTGCTGAGCACCGGCGTGGCCAAGAAGCAGGCACCGCCCCGGTCCTGGGTCAAGCAGTTCTGCGACGGCTTCGTCCTGCCGGACCTGGGGCTGCAGCAGCAGCACGCGCTGCCGGACGTGGCCTGGGTTGACGTCCAGGTCCGCGTCGCGCACGGCGCCGGCGCCGTGCGCGACGACCGCCCACGCTACGTCGAAGCCGGCGGCAAGACGTACCGCTACAGGTCGCTGGACGGTCTGGCACCGTGGGCGGCCGCCCAGCTGGTGGAAAAGTACGCCCGCATCAACGTGAGCATCAGGAGGGCGTCGCTGCCGCCCGCGACGACGTACGTCGAGCAGGCGTTCGCCATTGTCCGGAACGAACGGTGCGCCGTGGGCCTGCTGCTCGAGGTGATCGACGGCGCCCGGACGCTCAAGGACATGCTCGCGCAGAGCTTGGCGCCGCTGTACCGCAGGGAGGCGTGGAAAAAGATCCTGCTGCTGCACGTGAAGCTGCTGCACAGCATGGGCGTGTCGTGGGCGAATGTCACGTCGGCGAGCGTGCTGATTGACGCCCGCTCCAAACCGCACATTATCGACTATGGGACCTACGAAAATAACGAATTGCTGGAGCCCGGTACCGAGGCTAGCTGGGACTACCGGGAGCTGGCCAAACTTTTTAAAGAAATGGATGGGCCTGAGTGGCAGTGAGGAGGTCATAACAGACACAGCAGTAACATAACAGAAGGGTATGGTGGCGTCAATTCAATCAAGTATTAATCCGTCTCGTTTCCTCTTGCTACAAGAAATGGTGATAATTCCGTTGAAATAAAGTTCCAACTAGAGTCCGACTGCAAAATGAAATAGCACTGGTCAAGAGAACTGGCCGAGGGAAGTGCAATAACAACCACGATCGAAAACAAGTGTAATAATGTATCTAACTAAAACCGAGTGACTAATCATGTAACCTAAAGCAGTAAGCAACAGAAAAGCAAAACCACCCCCAACCAATATCACCCTCGAACACCGGATTTCCCAGTATTGCGTCAATCAGACGACTCGTATCTCCGGCCGTCGATGTACTTCATGACAGACTCTAGGCCGTATCTGTCAGCAGTAATCGCTGTGGATGAATCCATGTCAATCCACTCTCCGTTGATCGTCGTCGGGAAATCGGTAAGCCACGGGTCACCATTGGCGTCGATGACGATATTGTTAACATCCGCGTGGCCCCAGGAGATTTGGTTGGCGTGCAGCGCGTCAACAGTTGCATTTATCTTGTGTGGCCACTGACCTTTGATGACTCCAGTGTGCCATCGCTCCAGGGCCTCAGGCAGAAGCATGCCGCTAATCGTGTGGAACAGCAGACCGGCTGCATTTCCGTGGTGGTTTTGCGCGATGCCATAAAGTCGCCAAAAACGTACCGCGTCGGGGAGCACGATTTTTGAAAGCCTCTCATGCTTGCGAACCTCTTGCATCGCATGGTTGTGCTCGGTTTCGTAGGACTTGAAGAGATAGTCCCTATTGTCAACGCGAACGAAGCGAGGCTCATAGTCCAACATCACGCTTGGATCCAACTCTGGATATTCAATCTCGGACAGTGGGACACAGGGGAATACCTCTGAAAGGCTTGGGTGACCATCGCTGGTGGACTGTGAGTCTTCTGAGAGAAATGTGTCCCCAGCTTCCACCACGTAGAGCAGTCCAGGCTCGAGGCGGTCGTCAACCGCTTTCAGCTTGCACTGATACGCCTCGCTTGCGTAGCGCTGCTTCAACGTCAATGGTTCGGTGGGCGGCAATGTTGGGGCCTTCATACTAAACGCATTTAGGCAGGGCGTAACAGCCCACTCAAAACAGTCATACTCACCAATTCCATGTGTATACGGCGCCTGGCAGTCTTCCTCATCGTCATCGCTGTCGCAGTTGCATATCTCCCCAGAGGCCAGCTGGTTGTAGAAGCCCTGAAATTCGCGGACTCGGTTGGGCGAATTTCGCAACTCCAACAGCTGAACAACAATGGAGAAGACTTTACCTTGAAATCGGATGTAGACGGTGAAGCTGGGGGAATCCGTGTTGAGGTTGCTGCAGGTGGCGGAACGGATGCGGTACAGTGGTTGAGGGATCGAGGATGAAGGGAGTTCCTTGGCTGCCTTTCGGAAGTGCATGAGCGCTTTCTTGCAGTTTAGAATGGAACTTAGCTTTGGGATAGCCATTTCTTCTGGTGATGAGACTGAGGTTGTGATGTAGGCAGGGTTGAGATTGGAGGTTTCGGAACTAAAGCGGCGAAGAGTAATTCGACAGTTGGTTCCCTTTATAGACTGAGGTCGCTTTGTTGTATTAGAATCTGAGGAATGCTAGTGAAAAGTTGTGGACTAACTGAGATCGACTGATTAATATATATAGGCGCCCATAATGTAGTACGGAGGTTGGCGCGTAGTGACTCAGTACCCCTGCCATGATGGTTTCGGTGACGCGTGAGTCTATACACTGACATCTGTCATTCGATTGAGATTAAAGTGTCGCGCAACGGATCTCAGCTCAAGCAGTAGCCTAATAACATACGATCGAGCCAAGTTCATCGCCAGCGCCACGGGAGTCGTGCACGGTGGAGCCGCCATCGTATGGAGAGGAGGCCAGCAAGTGTAACCACGCCGCCAATGTAGTGGAGGGCGATGTTCTTTGTAAATCACAGAGCGTCTATGGAATTTATAGTAAAATTTCAGCAGGCTTGTTGTATTCATCACGTGCAAACCATCTTTCGCGTTACTTCTGTATAGTGGCTGCTGCTCCGGAGCACTTGCCGTTGGAGTGGTGCCAAACTCTCATCACTGCCGCCGCCTCACTTTCTCTTCCATACCCTGCACAACACTGCTGCGTGATCGGTCAATACGACGTGTTACATTGCTACGACTTTTGCTTTTTTCGCAGTGTGGAAGTACTCCAAGCCGCTACAGTGATACCACGCTTTTCACTTTCGATTATCTCTTACACCGAGACGTGACCGTCTTCGCCATGACTCCTGTCACGGGGCAGCCGAACCGTCAATACGCCGTCCGCGGTTACTCCATCAGTCATGCTGCCGACATCCCTGCTTGGATCACGCTCAAGATACGCCTAAACGGAAGACACTTCAGCATTACCGTCAAAGAATCGGGATTCATCAACTCAAATAATCGAAAGACGGAGTTCTGCGAGCACTTCTCTGCGCTGGATAATGAAGAAGAGAAGAAGCATATTGGCACAGCTGCAGTGAATGAATTTGCAAACTGGGCCATGAAGCCTTTTCTAGCATCTTTCACCGATTCAGCAATTGATAGGCTGGCAGTGTCCAAGATTACCCTGCGCGATTTCTACAGAGGGCCATCTTACGAATGCACCCTTGGCGCGGTGGATGACTGCCTTGATCGTGTATCCATTGATGTCATCGAGGTCTAGCCTGCGTTTGAGACGGACAATGCGGACGATTAGCAGTACGGCGCGCCAGCGTCGACAATGTTTCTCAGTGTTCGACTGTCCGATATCGAGGTGGTGAGCGACAATCCCGAGACAATTCTGGACGATACGCCTACGGTGGTTCGCGTGGGGGGTATCAGATACATGTACGAAGACCTTGACGCTGCCAGCGATAAGGTCAGCCGCCAGCGCATCGCAGTTTTTGAGGACTTGGCTGCGGGTTATTTTGGCCCCGACGTTCGAATTCTTCGCGCAGCTGGCATCGCGCAGAACAAGGACCAAGACATCAAGGGTATACTATTCCATCCCATCCGGAGAGTAGGCCCACTCGACCGTGTATTGATGCCAGGAACAGCACCAGAGTTCCGCAAGCGGTGGATTGAGCAGCTTGAATATACTCTCAGCGCTCTGCATGAAAATAGAAGCGTTTGGGGAAATGCGAAGCCTTCAAATGTGGTGATTGATGTACATGGTGACGCATGGCTCGTTGGGTTCGAGAAAGACTATACGGGAGCATGGATCGCCGAGGGATACGCCGGTACAATGACTGGTGACGCTATGGGCATGGAGAACATTATACATTTTATCAACACGGGTGAGTGCCCATGAGCATCTGGTGTGCCTGAGCACTCGTTGCGTCTGGGAAGGAAACATGATTACTCGAGTCTTTTTTTTTGGTCTGTATTACAATGGTAGTATGTATGTACCCTAATGTTCATGAGTCGTCTCGTATCAGCGTTTGATGGCACGCAAACAGCCCGCTCGCCCCCCCTCCTCTCTGTGATGACATACAAAAGTAAAAATGAAAAAAAAAGGAAGAAGGGGAATAAATTCCCGCAACCCAATCTCAACTAGCTTGTACACGAAAAGAAAAAGAAACTTCTAATGCTTCAAGCCCAAGATGCACATGCATCGCTATACTAACAAATGCAGGCTCCAGAAATACAAAAAAAGAAACAAATGCTCAGGCTCCCTTTCAAACTTCTTCCTCTGCTGCCACAGCTTCGTAGCCGCCTCTAGCGCGCATGCCGGTGAGCTGCATGAGGGTCGGACTCTCGTACATGTCGGTGTAGTCGACCTTGTCGCCGCCGAGCAGGGCGGTGCCGTTGTCGCGCTGGCCAAAGATGGGGGCGGGGTCGAACCAAAAGTCCTTGCAGTTGAGGAGGCAGCCGCGGCTGTAGGGGTTCTTCTTCTTGCGGCGGTTCTTGCCGGTGGCGGCGCCGCGGCCGGTGATGGTCTCGATGAAGGGATCGACGCCGAGCAGGCGGCTCCACTGGCGCAGGGTACCGCCCTGGCGCTGGCGGGAGGCGGCGGGAGCGGTCGTCGGGCCGGCGGACAGCGGGTGGTTCGGGTCGAGGGGTGCGCCGGTGGAGGTAAAGGCCGTGGACGCGTTCTGGCCGGTGTTGATGCCCATCATGTTCTCGTATGTCGTCATGGCGCGCGACACCTGGATGAGCTGCGTGGCGACGAGCATGGAGACCCAGGTCAGCTGCAGCGTGATCCAGGCGCCAAGCAGCAGCGTGTAGGAGTCGGCATTGACCAGCTTGCACAGGCCGGGGCTGAGAACGTTGCACTGGTCCGAGGCGTCGGTGGAGATGCCGCTGAAGTAGTTCCAGAGCAACCAGTTGTAAAAGATGATACCAAAGGTCAGGGAGACGAGGTAGAAGAAAAAGTGGCGGTGCGTGTTGACGCCGACGCAGTTGTAGACCCAGGGGCAGTGGTGATCGTGCTTGGCCACGCAGCGCTGGCATCGACGGCAGTGCTTGCTACGCAGCGGCGTGCGGATCATGCAGGTCGTGCAGAAGTTGGTCTCGTCGTACTTCCACGTCTTGAGTAGCTCGTCAATAACAGCGCGCTGTTCGGCGATGCCGTTCATCTTGGGGACGTATCCGGGATCGTAACGCATGCACGCGGCGTAGAAGAAGGTCGTGAGCGCCATGCATGCGCCAAAAACGAGGTTGAGCAGAAGATGCGTCTTTTCGGCTCGGAACATGGTATATGGGAGAACGGTGAAGAACCAGTTTACAGCGACAAAGAAGAGTGAGCCGGCGAAAATGCCAGCCATCCACGGTGTCTTGTGGAATTGGCGCATATCTGAAGGCGCATACTCGAGCACCTGCTTTGCGCAAAAGGTGATTCCGTACCCGATCACGACGGCACCAGGAACACCAAGAAAGACGGGCGCATGAGATAGTGTCATGAGTCCAGACCACACCAGGAAGAATGGCCAAAGGAAGAGGAATCGAGTGAGGAACGCGCGTTTGTCTTTGAGGAAATAGGCTGCGCCGGGCCAGGGTGGTGTCGAGGGGTTGCCGTCTTGGTCGAAGCCGCACTCCTTGAGCGCTCTATGCCAGGCCGTCTCGGTGTGCAGCTCGCTGGCGGTGACAGCCGGTGTCTTGCCAGTCTCCGTCTTGGCGAAGCGATCGGCGCCGTACTCGACGACCTTGAGAATACAGGCCGGGTGGCCCTTGACGAGCGCCCAGTGCAGCGCCGTAAAGCCCTGCTCGTCGGTCGCGTGCACGCTGGCGCCCCAGCGCAGGAAGACGTCGACGCACTGCGGGAAGCCCTTGTAGGCCGCCCACATGAGCGAGGTGTGTCCGTAGCTGTCGAGAACGTCGACGGGGATGCCCTGGTGCAGCAGGAGGATGATGAGCAGCACGTTGCCGTTGAAGGTCGAAATGTGAAGGGTGTTGTAGCCCTGCGAGTCGGTGATGAGGGGATCGGCGCCGTGCTGGAGGAGCAGGTTGACTGTGTAGTAGTGGCATCGCTGGGCAGCCCATTGCAACGGCGTCGCTATCGACTCGCCGCCCTTTCTGTTGATTTCGGCGCCGTGATCGATAAGGAATTTGCACATTGCATACTGGTTGTTAATTGCTGCCCACTGGGGGGTGTTAGTTCTCGGGTTCATGCGCAGCTCGCTCTCGAGATTCGAAACGTACGTGCAGAGGCGTGATTCCTTCGTCGTCGGTATAGGTAGCATCGAATTCGCCAGATTCAAACAGCTTTTCCATCGCCGGCACGTCACCGGTACGCGCAAACTGCATGATATCCTCCTCGGGCGCAGGTTGACCTGTTGATGCGGCAGCCGCTCCGGCGCCTTCATTTTGCATACTTCCCATCTCCATGTTGCTGTCGAGCCTGGGCACGGCGACGGAAGCTTCGGTTGTGAGTTGGAATTATAATAGGAGCAGACGACGCAGCACTGCCCAGTGAATAAAGCGAGATGGACCCACATTTCCTCAATTGGCGTCCGAGTTGGCTGCGCAGCTCAGCCACAAAGGGTCCCCTGCGCCACACGTGCCGCGTTGCAGCGCAGCAGCTGAACAGAAAAGAAATGAACAAGACTATTCTGGCCCCTTTAATGATATGGCATGTGCTTGATTATATAATGTTGGTCATTTTATATCGTAACAATGTATACGTTATACGGCGCTGTCATGGCTATTGAGCAGCTCGCGATCTGCCATACGACGTGCCCTTAGGTACCCGCCGATGATCTCTGCCGTTACAGAGCACGGCGCAGAGCCGTCATACCGCGCGCCACAGGTCTGCGATTAGCAGCGGTTGGTGCATTACAACATCCTCCTATCTTGAACTTGCACGCGGGAACTGTCATCATGCCTACCATAGCTGAGCTATAGAAGAAATTTGACGAAATATCAGATGAGCGCCAAGCTGTCAAAAGCGACTGGTCCGTCTCAAACACCCGCAAGCGAGAGATAGCATACGCGTTTAGAGAGCTCGAGCTGAGCTTCGAGCAGCTTCCAAAGCAGCCATGGCAGCCAATAAGAAAGCATGGGAAGAAGCGAAGCAAGCGAAGAACTCTGCGGATTCTGAAGAGTCAACGAGACGAGATGCAGTAGCCGAAGACTCAGAAAACCAGGAAGCCGACCAAGAAGCCATTTCATCGTCTTTGCCAGCACCCACCCCCGCAGAGGAACACTGATTGAGCGACCCCGCCGACAGCCTGGCGCCATCTTGATCTCCACGATTCGACAACTTTGGTGCTGTCCACCAGCAGACACGATGAATTTCCTGCTTGACGCACTATTGCTCTTCGCTACAGCGTAGCACGCGAACAGTTGATCTGTCCGCACCCTCGACAATACACCCCAGAGCGAATCTTCGCCTCACTCAGCTAATTGACGACGAGTCCACATCATCTCAACGAGGAATAATACGCGGTGCCTACTACATCATTACCCTTATTTTGGAGCTGAGGGACTAAGACTATAGACAATTGTCTGCGCCTTTTGTGAACGTTTCTCTTTTGCCAATAAGTGTACGTCGACATAGCGATGGCCGCGAATTGCAGGCAGCGTACAATTGCCTCCAGAGCTAGCGAGCTTGCGAAGTGTGGTTGATTCATATCAAGTAAGCCGAAAAACTGGACTCCAACTCAGTAGCGAGCTTATCATGGCTACTGGTGCAACTTCTCGACATCATATTGGATTTTCAGCGGCTTGTCGAGACCTGGCACAGTGTGGCTGTAGCGTGGACAGCTGCTTCTACTTCGCAGTACGGCAAGACTTCATCGTCAGTCCTCTGGTCCGATCCTGCGTTTGGCTCCTGGTACTTGCCCAGGAACACACTTTTCAAAATTGTTTAAGATGGCTCCGCAGTGGCATTCGGCGGAGAATATGAACGAAAGATTCAAGAGATAAAATGCGATTGGTCAATTCCCAATGCGAAGAAGAGAGCGATGTCTATTGAGTGGCAGACGGTGCGCAGCGAACTGGCAGCTGCCCGAAGCGAAGCTGTCGCAGCGGAACGAAGGGCGGCCGTTGCTGGCGGGTCACTAGATGGCCAATTACCGACCGAAAAGGATGCCAAGAAGCAGTGACTGGTCTCGTTTCGAGCTTGACAACTCGACAGCACATAGTGTGACTCGTGTGAGTCAAACAGCATCGGCCAGGCCTTTCTTCTTGGTGAAGAAACTCTCCCACCACTTCCGAGCGGTAGTATCAGAACAACAGCTGCTAATAAAGAAGCTGCCGAGGCTCCGGAGGAGAATCACCTGCGAGCTCCGTCGCGAGTTTGGGTGGCGGCCCATACCATGACCAAGATAGATCACGCTTGAGAAGCCCTCCTCCAAAAGTATCCAAGCTACGCACTTCTTTGCTCTTTTATGAGTTTCAAGTTTCCGAGCATGGGTTTTGGAATTGTTAGCTTTCAGTTTTTACAACGTTGATTTTACTGTTATTTAATCGAAATACTGACTGTATCGTGTATTCTATGCCGCACATCTAAGCATCTAATACCAGCTACCTCCTCTACGTGCATCTCCCCGCAACAGCCTGCCTTGTACTGCGCATTGAATATTTCGCATCCCTAATGGTATAATCAAAACTTCACTTTTCCCAATCTCACAAGATACATGCACCAAGCTGGCTGCGATCTGCTCCAGTTCTGCTAGCGTAGCCACAGTGGCGAGAAATGGCCAGACTTGCAGAAGCCACGGGCCGGCCGCCAGGAGACCCCCAAAAGACCCCACAGCGCAAAGAAGCTGGCCCTACAGCCCACCCCGAGTCAGGCCAGCGAGCAACAAGACGACCACGAGACAAGCAACAAAAAGGAGAGACGAACCTCCTCGGGCAGCCCGCTGCCTTTTACCATCTTTCCTCCGTCTTTCTCTCTCGTCGACATTCCTATCCCGTACCGACCGCTCGACCGCTTCAACCGCCACAATGCCGACCTTTGAAGAAATCGTCGCCTTCCTCATGACGCCCTCGTGGCCCGTCGTCATCCTCGGCGTCCTCGTCGTCCTCGGCGCGCCCGTGCTGCTGCACATCCTCCTCTCCAGCAGCGTCACCTACATCGTGCCGCCCACGGTGCTGCTCCTCGGCCCGGACAACGCCGGCAAGACGAGCCTGCAGACGCTGTACGAGCGCGGCACCGCGCCCGCCGCCACGCACACCTCGCAGGCCGCGCAGTCGGTCGAGCTCAACGCCTCGACCGACTCGGCCAGCAAGACGACCTTTCGCAACCACGACGAGTCCGACGGCACCTACACCAAGTTTCTGCTCGTCGACACCCCCGGCCACGGCAAGCTGCGCAACAGCGCCATGGGCAAGCTCGCGCGCGCCGACAAGCTCCGCGCCGTCGTCTTTGTCGTCGACGCCGCCGCGCTCGGCGAGCACGACGTCCTGGCTCCGACGGCGCAGTATCTGCACGATGTGCTGCTGCACCTGCAGAAGCGCGCGACGAGCGGCGGCGGCGGCAACAACAAGAAGGAGAAGCAGAGCGTGCCGCTGCTGATTGCCGCCAACAAGACGGACCTCTTCACCGCGCTGCCGGCCAACATGGTCAAGTCGAGCCTCGAGATGGAGATTTCGAGAATACGCGCCTCCCGCAGCAAGGGCCTGCTGGATTCGGGCGTCGGCGCGGACGATGTCGCCGCCGAGGAGCAGGACGGCTGGCTGGGCGAGTACGGTTCGGACAAGTTTACGTTTGGCCAGATGCAGGAGTTTGACATTGACGTCGATGTTCTCTCCGGCAGCGTCACGACGGAGCAGCCCGGCGCGGAAAAGTGGTGGTGGTGGATTGCGCAGAGAATATAATGACGCTGTACGATTACCCCTACTACAATAATACTACTCTTTACGCATTTGTAATTTTGTTCCTCGGTCGGGGTGGAATTCACTTGCCGCTGCTACCCATGTGCTTCGTTACTTGTTCATTGTATTCATCGTCTAATCATATCCAGAACCGTAGATGTTGAGTCTACAAGGCTCGCCCTGGTGTCTGGTCTATCCTCTCGACATCAGCCTCCCCCGTGACAAGTTGAGTCTAAAAATAAAAACGCCAAACAATACTAAATCTAGTTAAATCCAAAAAAAAAAACCCCTTTCTATGCAAATGCGTTTTTAAATCTTCTTGTTGACCATCCAGGTGAGAAGGTCGACCTTGGTGACGACGGCAACAGGCTTGGCCAGCGTCTTGTTGTCGGCGCTCTTCTCGGTGACGACGGCGGCGCTGTTCCACTCGAAAAACTTGGAGAGGTAGCTGAGGGAGGTGTCGAGGGTGATTTCGACAAACTTGCGCTTGACGTCCTGGGAGGCGCCACCGGCGGCGGCCGTCTGGCGCGGGTCGGTGACAATCTCGTCCATGCGGCCAAAGTCAAACATGACGTCCTTGACCTGGGTCTGGCCCGTGGCGCGGCCGCTGGAGATGTAGCTCAGCAGGTTGCCGAGGGTGACGAGGCCGACGAGCTTGCCCGAGGCGGCGAGGACGGGCAGCTGGTCGAAGCCCTTGTCACGCATCGTCTCGACGGCCTCGGAGCACTCGGCCGTGGCGGCGACCGAGGTGACGGGCTTGAGGCGCAGCGAGGCAATGGTGGCGCCCTCGTAGGGGTCGGCCGACGTCTTGCCGTTGGGCGCCGTGACCGAGGCCGTCTCGATGCCGTTGACGGGCAGCAGGTTGTTGGCCGCCAGCCAGTCGTCGTCGGCAAACTTGGACAGGTAGCTGCGGATGCTGTCGGGGAGCACCACGACGACGACGTCGCCCTTCTTGAAGCCGTACTCCTTGACGGCCTTGAGCATGGCCGCCATGGCGGAGCCGGAGCTGCCGCCGACGAGGAGGCCCTCCTCGGAGATGAGGCGGCGCGCCAGGTAAAACGACTCCTGGTCGTCCGTCTTGTACCACTTGTCGACGAGCTCGCGGTCCAGCACGTCGGGGATGAAGTCGTAGCCGATGCCCTCGACCTTGTAGGGCTGGTTGGCGTGCTCCTCGTTGAGCGCCTCGGGCACGGCGAGGATGCTGCCGTGCGGGTCGGCGGCGATGACCTTGACGTCCTTGTTGTGCTTCTTGAGGCCGCGGGCGAGACCCGTGATGGTGCCGCCGGTGCCCGCGCCCGCGACGATGGCGTCAATCTTGCCGCCCGTCTGCTCCCAAATCTCCTCGGCGGTGCCGTGCTCGTGCGCGAGCGGGTTGTCGAGGTTGCCGTACTGGTCGAGGATGTGCGCGTTGGGAATCTCCTTCTCGAGGCGGCGCGCCACGCCAATGTGCGACTCGGGGGCGTCCCAGGCGGCCTGGGTCGGCGTGCGGATGATGGTGGCGCCGAGGGCGCGCAGGACCGAGACCTTCTCGGCCGACATCTTCTCGGGCATGGTGATGATGGTCTTGTAGCCCTTGATGGCGCCGACGAGGGCCAGACCGATACCACTAGAGAAGTGTTGTTAGCAAATTCCAATTCTCTCGTCCTCGTTCCCGGAGTAGTGGCTCGGCGTACGTGTTGCCGCTGGTGGGCTCAATCAGCGTGTCGCCGGGCTTGATGCGGCCGCTCTTCTCGGCGCCCTCGACCATGCGCAGGGCGATGCGGTCCTTGACGCTGCCGCCGGCATTGAACAGTTCCGCCTTGACGTAGACCTCGCACTCGATGCCCAGCGACTGCGGCACCTTGTTGAGGCGCACCAGCGGGGTGTTGCCGATGAGCTCGGTGGCGGAGAGGACCGTCGCGGGTCTGCGGCCGACGTGCGGGACGCTGGAGGAATCAGCCATGGTGGTGTGCTAGTGTGTGGATCGATATGGAAAACAGAAACGGGAGAAAAGAGAAAGAAGACTGGCGATGATGGTGTTTGTATTAAAATAGCATAAGTCTCAGGGTCGAATGTGGCAAGATCAGAATAAAATGGCACCCCGCGGCAAAGTATCAGCTTTTTTTTTCGTCTGCCCCACCATCCCACTTTGCCCGCCGCAACCAACGCCGGCGGTACCCGCTTCTGGCCCCAGAGGGCGTCATATGTCATGCGTCCGGTGTAAGTCGCCATGAGGTCAAAGCATTCTACGTAAGTGGTGGTGAAATTAAAAAAGAAAAAAAAAGATAAAAATGCTGGCAAGGCTCAATGTGTTCCTCGCCCGCCCTGCGCATCTGTGTTGCCTTCCCCGTCCTCCTGAATTACCTCTCTTGTCTTACCCCATTTGAAGTCGTCCGAGTGTACCAGTGAGTACACGAGAATAATGATATTCATAAATGGCGAACTGAAAAAGTGGATAATGAAGCCGATGAAATACTGAATCCGCTCGAGATTGTTGCGCGGGAGCCAGAAACCGATGCAAAAGGAATACAGCTGCCGTCCGTGTTAGTGCCCCGACGCTACGCATCCGTCGCCGCAGGAATGCACTTACATAGCGGATCCAGAGTAGCGCCAGCAGCGAGACAAAGACTGGATTTTGCATGATTTCCCGGCCGTGCTTGACAAATAGCATGATCATCTCGGCAAGGGCAGCAATGATGAATGGGGTAATGGCCCAGGTCACGACGGCCACAATGCTCTGCAGCCGTTCGACCAAGATGATACCCGGTCGGAAGATCATGACGAATTCATTCGAGATGCTACCCAGTGCCCATCGTTTTCTTTGCGAAAGAAAAACTTTCCAATTTTGTGGCACAATGGTAAAGGCCTTGGCGCGAAGGGCTTGTGCTGTCTGTCTCTTGGGAAACAGGCTGAAGATGATGGAGACGTGGATGCTGTCCTCGGAATAATTGCCCATAATGTGCTGCGTCATGATATCGTTTGGCTTGGGACAGTAGCCGAATTTCTGTCGCAGCACCGCGTCGCCAAAAGTGGCCTCGTCGACACGAATCAGCTGGCAGCACCCTGGCAAGCAGTTTACCTTGCCTGTGATTCTCGATTGGAACATTCTGCGCAGTCCCTGCGTCTGCGAATACTCTACCGACTGATAAAGCGACCACAGGCCAAAACTCCGGTTGTCAAAGTCGACGCAGACGTGCCCGCATACACCGACGAGCTTGAGATTCTTGCGAATTTCTTTGAGCATCTCCCAGACGCAGTGCTTGTGAAACACGGTATCTGCATCCATGCCCACCAGATAATCCACTGTAAACAGCCCGCGCTGCACCAGCGCCGTGCCGAGATATGTGAACAATTCGTTGTTAAACATGGTGACGGCATTTTCCGACCTGAGCCTGTAGTGGTATAGAAACGATCGTGCAAAGCACAAGCTGTCGCGTTTCCCTTGGTTGTACTTTTTACCGACAAAGACGTACGGAATTCCGCGGTACGTGCCTGTCTGGATTTTGACGGGCATGAACAAACCATCGCGTGCACGGTAGCCGTTCTGGAAGATGCGGCACGGGCCGGGCTCCAGGATATCTTCCAGCAGGTATCGCTGCGTCGTCTTGGCCATTCCCGGTCCACGCACGTTTCCATCGACCACGATCAAGATGAGCTTGGGATGATCTTCAATATTCTCCTGCTCCACTAGCGAATCGAGCGAGCGGGAGAGCTCGTCTGGCGTCTCGTTGTAACACGGCAACAAGAGCACCATCCTCTCTGGTTCGTCAGGCACATTTTCTTTTCGCTTTCTGCAAGCGCAGAATACCTTGTTCCAGATGCAATTGCCGACGATGCAGATAATCATGAATGCCTGCAGAACCGTGTTGGAGCTCAACAGAATGATGAACAGGTAATAGACCTGCCAAAAGTTCAAAGCTGCGTAAATTAAAGAGCCGTTGATTATGAGCAGACCGGCGATGAGACTCCATTTCTGCATGCGCAGCAGCGTTTTGGACATGCGCTTGAGCTCCTCGTCAGCGTCCCATCGCAGCTTGGCTTCTTCCTGCTGCACAGCCGAGCTAAAGGAAATGTCCGAGTCGGCGCCGTGCGAGTTCCACGAGGCGGCTGTCTGCGGTGTGCGAATTCCCGGTGGCAAAATGCCGTGAATTTGTCGATTGATTGACTACAAAATTAGCTTCGTCCATTTCTCCGTCGTGGTTCTCCTGGTACCTACCGATGCTCTAGATCCAGACTCTTCTGCCAACACGGCTTGCTGTGGCGGACTCAGGTCTTGAATAATTTGCTCTTCCACCGACTCTTGCTGCGATTCTCTCGAATTCTTCTGCATTTTCGCGGACTTGATGAACAATGCTCCGACTTGCGGCCAACCCGATACGCACAGTAGTTGGGTAAAATGACGGCTAGAATACGGCAGAGGCTGGTTTTATGGAGGCCGTTGAGGTTTGCTACGATACGCACAACAGACAGTTGCTAAGCGAACATGCAAACACGATGCAATAATGGGCCTAAAACTCGTTTTGCTCCGTATTGGGGTGCCAAGAGATCTGAAAGCGAGCCACGCGGGTCGACTCTCGTTCCCTGACCCTTCCATGCACCAGGGTGCTGTAGAAGATTTGCTTCTCGTTCGCTATACCGCATAATTGAATACCGACAGCTTCTACGGTCACAAGTCACACAGAGCCTGCCATGATTTGCAGGCAGTTATGCCGATTCGGTGAAGGACAGCTTCCCCAGGGTGTTGTATACCCTCCGAGGTGACTAATTCGGCGTGATACCTCGTATTGTCTTTCTTCTCTGCACTCAATCATGGTTCTCTCAGCTCAAGTTAAAATCATCGGAACCTTTATCGGCAATTACATTGCAGGAGAGACAATGGTGCAGTTTCTTTAGCCTAAGGTGCCGGGGGTGGCAGCAGCCGACAGAGCAAGGTCCTATCATTGGTTTGCTGCAGAGTGACCCGCCAGCTGCCACGTTTCATATGCACGCATGCAAATGGCTCGATTGGACAGGTTTCTGCGTCGAAAACAAAAAATAGGATGTCGTGTCAGTGGTGCAACGCGGCACGCGGCTCGCATCCGCGGTGCAACGCCAACGCCGGCCTCGCCCTGGCAGAAGGACGGTGGTGTATTGGGTGGCGTTGTGGTTAAAATTAGGTTGATGGTCATGTCTACATGTCTGTTTTTTACGGCGATCATTGTTTGATTTGTGTTATGTCAAAGTACTGTTGTATACGAGCGTGAATCTTATCAGGCGCGAATGTACACGCTGTTGCATTGACAATGACTATCACTAGCTTTTGCGATTAGATTCACACACTATTCATGCTGAATCATTTCGTTTTCACGAAAGTTCAGTTGCAGTGGCCGAAATCGCTCTGGCATCCAGCACCGCAATACGCAGTAGTAGATCTGCTGTCTCTGATTAGCATCACTTCACGCAGATCAGCCGCTCGGCACTTTGCACTCACCAGTAGCCATTCTCCGAACAACACCTCCTCTGGCCAAAATTCGCACACGTAGCTGAAAACTTCGCCCCGCAGAGCCCATTCGTGGTGCCGCTGACACCCTGCGGCACGGGGTTGCACGCACCAAAGTCGACGTCGCAGCCCGTCCCGCAGTACCCATCACCCGAGCCGCTGCAGCACGTCCACGTTAGCAAAAGTCTCGTACCTTGCGTTATTATCTTCCGGTCGTAAGTTGACTTACCAGAATCCGTAGAACGAGCAGCAGTTGCCAAAGGCTGACCCCTCGCACGTGTTGCTCGTGCTACCTCCGCACGTCTGGTCCGGCGAGATGCGGAGCGTCGTCGTGGGGCGCGTGTACGACGTCGTCGACGTTGTCAGCGTGGTACCGGGCAAAGTGCTCGTGCTGGTGGGCACGTTGGGCCCGTTGGGCGTGCTGCGGTACCAGTTCTCGCGCGGATCCCTCAGGCACTCGCCGACGGTGGTGAGGCGGTAGCCTCGCTGGCGGGAGAGCTCAATCATGTAGGCTGTCAGAGTGACGACGGTCTCGTAGTGCACGTCGTGCGCGAGCGTAATGTAGCTGTTCTTGGATGGATCCGAGGAAAGAGCCCTGTCAAAACGCTCCTTGGACAGGTGGATATTCTCAGGTGAGTCGTTGAGATAGTCCTTGGTGTCAATGTTGTTGGTGACAATGTGGTAGCCCAGCGTCATGAGCGTGTCCGTGCAACCAGTTTGGGCGCTGCATTCCAGATACGGAGGCCGCATATAAATCGGAATCCAGCCAAAGATGTTGCGAAAGGCCATCTCATTGTAAATGATCTCGGAGTACTGGATCGTCTTGTTGACTTTGTCCAGGCTGCGGTGCGTCCAGGTGTGGCTGGCCAGGTGGTGGCCCTCGCTGTACATGCGTCGAAGCACTGCGGCCCAAGGACGTGAGATGTCATCAATGGGTCCTTTGTCGCGGTTGTTTCCTGCGATGAAGAAGGTAGCCGTGACATTGTAGGATTTTAAAATGTCCAGAATCTGGGACGTGTAGAGGTCTGGGCCATCATCAAAGGTGAGCGCCATGGTGCCAGGGTCTTTGCACTGAGTGATGATAGTTCCTTTCTCTAATCAGTGCTATTCTCTAAAAAATACAATTATTAGACTTACCATATGGTACGGAGCCGACTTGCTCGCGAGAAACATTTTCAGTCGATGGGCCGGATGGACCTTTGCTGTCGACAGTTAGCAGCCGCACAACACCACTTTGAAGCGCTCCTCACAATGTATCGCAAGAGTCGCAATATTCCAGCTGACACTGCGAGCCACCACAGTACTCGTGAGTTGTCCCGCACCATCCACCCTCGGAACAACACATTCCTGGCGCGCAAGATCCTACGCCAGCGCCGCACTCTTGACGCTTGTGTAGGGTAGCCATACCCGCCAGATTGGAATGCGATGCGTGAGCAGCTGCCAGCGCGAGCAGCGCCAAGATGATTGTAAAATTTTGCTTCATTGTAAATTGAATTTCAAGCAGTTACCAAATTTGTTCTTGAGCTCTTCTCAGTTTTGGCACGAAAATGTTTGCAGGAATGGGATTCAACTTGTCGCAGTTCCAAGAAACTAGAATCGCGCCTTTCATAGTTGATGTAGACTTGCTTACTCTCGTCGCATAGTTAAGTTCTAGCACTAGCAGCCTTGAATTTCCTTATCCTATGATTCAAGACATCTCGAAAATGTGGCTGTGAAATACGATCGCGATATGATGCTTTCACATTAAAAGCCTCCAAGCCGACAATATTAGCAAGGATTATACGCGATGCAGCTAAAAAGTCACAATACGAATATGCTAGTAGCCGAAACATTGCAGAAATATGCATATTATTACCAGCCGTGACTGAGTGCTGGAGTTGTACAGCATCGCCCTTGCGTGCTGCGTCTCGTATACCATGACGACAGCGGAAAAGCAAGGACTGCAGATACACAGCAGCAGCTAGACCTGGGGAATGCTTCACGACCGAATATGAGCTCGCAGGCACGGAGATTTTACAAAATGTCCTTGCTAAAATAGGCTGTATGCCTAGATTTGTAGATGGTGCCTGAAACGCTCCGAAATATTGGATGAATTGAGTAATTATTGAAGTCATTGATCACAAATTGCTACCAAACTACGTCGAGATGGAAACTTCACTGAAAAACAACGATAAGACGGTTACGGAATTGCCCCAGTCTCGCAGCTACTACGACGAAACCCCGCCTGGCGAAATCGTCGACTCGGAAGACGAGGTGCGGAACCTGCCACCAATATGGCCCGGCCAAGAACCAACCATTGCCGTAATCGGCGTCGGCTACGTCGGCGAGCATCTCGTCAACGTATTTGCCAGTCCTTTTTCAGTAATTGGATTCGACGTCTCCGCCGAGCGCGTCCAGAAGCTCACCCTCGAAAATCAGTCCGGAGCAATCTTCACGAGCAAAACCAGCGCCATTGCCACGGCCACACATTTTTTAATTTCCGTCCCGACTCTGCTTTTACCGAACCAGCAGGTCGATTCCTCCTACCTCCGACAGGCCATTGATGCTGTCGCCAAGTACGCCCGCCCAGGCAGCACCGTCGTCATTGAGAGCTCCGTCGCGGTGGGCATGACGCGGGCGCTCCTGGCCCCCCTGGCGAAGGAGAAGAAATTTCACGCAGGCATGTCGCCGGAGCGTGTCGATCCAGGCAGGACTGTACCGCCTGCGAGTAGCATCCCGAAAGTTATTTCTGGGCTGGATGATGTGGTGGCAGGATCGACAGACGCCATTGCCAGCCTTTACGAACAAGCCTTTGAAAACGTGGTGAGGGTGTCACGGCCCGAGGTGGCAGAGATGATGAAGTTGTATGAAAACTGCCAGCGGATGGTTTGCATTGCGTATGCCAACGAAATGGCCGATGCGTGCCGCCATCATGGCATCGATCCGTTCGAAGTCTGCCGAGCGGCAGCTACCAAACCCTTTGGATACATGCCATTTTCCCCGGGCATCGGCGTCGGCGGTCACTGCATCCCAGTAAATCCATTCTATCTTTTATTCAATAGCCACTTTCCCCTTCTTCAAAACGCCACGGAAAACATGCGAGCTCGTCCTGCCGTCCTGGCACAACGCATCATTGACAAGCTGCATTTGCGGCAGGCCACGGACAGCCCTCTTCCCAGAATTTTGATAGCGGGCATAGGCTTCAAGTCAGGGCAGTCTCATCTTGCCAACTCGCCCAGCTTGGAGCTGGCCAAGAGTCTTGTCGTCTCGGGTAGAGTTCGCGTGGCGTGGACAGATCCTTTGGTGGCGCAGGTTGCCGTCCCGCAAATACAGCGGCTTGATGACAGAAACTGGTCGCGGGCGTTTTTGAGAGAAAGCTTTGACTACGTGGTCGCGGCGATGAGGCAGACGGGACTGGATTTTGACGTCTTGCACCAGTTACCTGTCAGCATGGTCGAGTGGTGGTTTGATGCGCCACCAAGAGCTTAACATGCTGCAGCATGCACAGCAATGCCAGTTTAGTTTTTTTTTCTATACATCACTTGGCTGAAAGCCTCTTAGTGTTTAATACACGAGACAAGAATTACAATCGATATTTAACTTGCAGTCTAGGCTGCCATGTCCGAGATTTCTCTTTCTCGGTTTCCAAGTGCTTCAAACTTCCAATCGTCTATTAATCCTATCAGTCTTCGACTGTATTACAACCAACAGACAAATCCTTTACTCACACTGATTGAATACACATCCAATTACTTAAAGCAATGCCTGAATCACCTCTCTTCGTGGAAAATGATTCCACTGCTCCTACTGAGGATGATGCGTCTACCAGACTCTACTGGGATGACGACCGCATCACTCTGTTCCTCGGCTTTTCTGAAGGCCGCTTCAACGAGAACGAGGAGCAACTGAAAATGACAAACGAAGTCGTCGCAACGCTTGAAGACGAACATAATAAAGCCGGGGAGAGAATTTGTGCGTTGGAAACCTCTCAGCGTGATACAAACGAGCATGTGGATCAAATCCAAACCCGGTTCGACCAGCTCGACAGCGCCGTGAACCCAGCCTTTGAATGCCTCCACAATCGCATCGTCAATCTCGAAATGAACGCCGAGGAGCAGCGGGAGCAGCTCAGAATCGCACACCAACTTATTGCTATGCAGCAAGAACAGCTCAGACGCTTCTATGACATGCCTGATCAGGAGGATTCCAGCCCGGCGCTGCCGAGATGCGCCAACCAGACTCCCGCCGCCGAGTCCCGAGCGCTGCCAACCGCGCCGCGGCCTGCGAGAAGCCCTTTGTCAGGTATCAGAGACCTTGATATCCGCCCACCCGGGCAGGAGAACATGCACCAGCCGCACTTCGCGCGCGCGGGCGAGCACGGAGTTGCGTTTCGTATTGGTTACAACATGGGCATGCAAGCACAGCGCGATTGGTGCGCGATCACCGATTCCACTCGAGCCCAGTCCGCGGGAGGCGTCGCACCTCTCCTGCCTGCCCCCCAGGTCGTCTCTCAGGACCTCGCGATGCAGCTCCAGCGGGCGGTCGGCGAGTCGGAAGGCCGCCAATGGGCTTCACTCAACCGCATCAACATCTACTTGGAGGCACGCCTTAGAACCGTGGACCAGAAGATGGGAGCAATGCTGGAGGAGCTACGCATGCAAAGAAATCACTATCGTATCGTGCTCGAGGGAGCTGAACAGAGAATGCGCGATGCGCTTCGGGAGACGCTGGATATGCCCCCCGAGTATCATCCTACAGACTAGAGTACGAGCGGCTTCCACATTTGCTGTGCGCGCTTCTGTTGGTCATTTGAATTGGCTCTTAAGAGCGTGCTTCAGACTCCTGTACAAAACCTATGGTTGGACCAATTGACCTTTTTTTCACTTTGTCAGTTTAGAAATAGACCACGTTCATTCTCAACAATTAAATTCAAGATCACATCATTCTTCTTGAAGATTTCATCCTAAACTCAATGGCCAGCATTTATTGTGGAGGATATTTGTTATTATCAGTTGAATAGTCAAAACGTGCAAAATCCTCCATTAAGTAGATAAAGGCTTCACTCGTACTAAAGAGAGTTACATGACTGTGACTTCAGCTGTACCACAGATTTAGCCTCACCTCGAGCTGAAATCCCTGCTGAGCTCACCCTTTTTTTCCCTCGCCTCACTCGCGAAGAAGAGCTCTTTTCCATGCATCAAGTCATCAGGTTCGTCGGCTCGTAGTAGCAGTCCTCCCAGCCTGCCTTGCCAGATGCCCAGAACTCCACCAGCTTGTGGTGCAGCGCCGTTGCGCCATTCTCCGACGCTGGCCAACCGCGGAGGTACGCGACGTGGGCGAGCACGATGGTATGCTCCTCCGTGTACGCATCTTTCTTGGTCTTCCTCTCCGGCGAAGAGGAGGGTCGAGGGTAGGGGTGGTGGTGGTGGTGGTGGCAACTCTGCTGCAAGGCGACGCCGAGCACTGCTGCCGGCCATATGAGCCCGCCCGATGGCGGCATCTCGACAAGAGCGCGCCGAAACAGTCGAAATAGGCGGCTAGTGTATCGACTGCGGTGGGACTGCGTCCTATCGGCCTCGATGGCGGCGTGTCGTAGGTCGAGAGCGTCGTCGTGCGGAAAGGCAGCAGCCGTGACGGTAGTCTTATCCTTCGGCTCCGGCTCCGGCGCATCCTCTTCTACCTCCAGCAGCGCACCCAGCCTTTTCGGCAAGCTCAATAGTGCGTATAGTGCGACGCTTGCTTTGTAAATTCTTGCGGCGACGGGCAGGAACTCGTGATCTGTTTTGTAGCCTTCGTTCCAACGGTACGGGTCCGCGCTGGCAATTTTTTCCCGAACATCTCTTGCCATGCTCTCCCATTTCTCGCTGTCCTTGTTCTCTGCGACGAGCGTGCGGAGGTGCGTGATGCGGATCATGGCCTGCAGCACGGGCGTTGGGCAAGGAAAGGTGTGGAAGCCGCTGTGCGAGTAGGCGCGCACGACATCGTCGTCGGGCCAGTTGGCCATGTTTTTGATCTGGTCGGTGATCGGGCTGGTGGCGTTGCACATGGTGCAGAGGCTTACTCAGTTAGATTTCATCCCTTTGTGGAGAAGAAGAAGGGGCAAAAGAATAACACGGAAGGGGTTTACATGAGGGGATACTGCATATAGCGCGGCCATAGCCGGGCTAGCTCTGGATCGGTTGCCGGGATCATCTTGGCAAAGACGGCACAGCCTTCCGCATGCGCCCTCCAGCTGGGTATATTTAAGCTGACCTAGCTTTCCTCGTCAGCTGAAGCAACTCTCATATCGTCTCCTCTCTCTTCTTCTAAAATAAAACATTGTGCGTTCCAGTCAACCAGAGCAGGAGAGAGTAGAGCAAGGGAATAGAAGCACACAAACCTCGACGTAAAGCAGCTTCCGTATGTAGTGCATCGCTAACCAATGGTCGCCCCCCAAGAGCTGCTCATTGAGATTTGTGAGCACCAGGCCCATGAAGTAAAACAGTCGGACCCAGAGCTCACCCAACCCCGGCAGCCCGCCGCGGCGCAGATCGACGACACCGCGCGCGGAGTGGAGGCACTGGACGCGGTGTAGCAGCATTTCCATTGCGAAAGACTCGCCTTCGAAGTTGTTGTGGCGGGTGAGTTCACTGCACGAATGGTTAAAGTCGTAGGTGCCATCCCCTGGCGCCTGGAACTCATGCATGGGGCTCATGACGGTAAAGTCTGTAGGAGAAACGATAAATCTATCTTAGGACGCAACAGCACCAGTAGGGAAGGGGGAGGACACATACAGTAATAGAGGGACTCGGGGATGTACCAGTCCGGCGCGGGGAGACCCTTGGCCGGAGGAGGCGCACGCGCTCGCCTCGACACCTCAGCGACCTTGGGCGGCCAGGGCACGGGGCCGGGCGGAAGCTCGTAGGCGCACCGCAAGGATAGGGTGGTGCAGCGCCAGCAGGTCGGACGGCCCTCGTCGCATTTGACGCGGCGGGTTCTAGATGGACGGTCAGTTCATGACAAACCCGGGGTGGAATTCCGGGACAGGATGAGTGAAATGGCGGGGAACGAACCGGCATGTGGAGCATCCCGTCCGGGTTTTCGAATGCCACTTCTTCTTTCGCGGCGCCTCGGCCATCGCGCCGCTCGTCTCAGCGGCCGGCTTCCCGGCTTGCCGGCTGTCGTCCGTCTTCGCCGCTGACTCTCTCCGCACCATCACCAGCGCCCTCGTGTCCGCGTCGACACACTGTCGATCCAACGTTTCCTTAACATGCAATGTCATTTGCCAATTTTGTCCTTTTTGTCCCTTTTGTGGTTTTTTCCTTCTTCTTTATTGGCTGCATCGTCATCGTGCGGGGGAAATGCACATTGAGCCAGCCGACTTTATCTGGTGCTCAGTTGCCTGACGTAATCAGCTTGACAGAGGACCTGACCACATTCTACGGTGCGACACTCAACACAGCAATGCTAAGACAGGGTTCTCTGGCTTTTAGACAGGAAGAGCGTCATAGAATACAATGCTTATAACGTGCGAGTAAATTCAGACACTCATACAGCCAGCAGAAGTCATACTTACTTTGCTTGCGAACAGGCTAGAAGGGGTATCAGTAATGAATTCTACACCCATCGTGTTGCCTACGACTCAAAGATTGTGCTTGAAATTTAAATTCTACAGGAATTTGATAGTAATTATACTCTCTGCTATCTACCTAGAATATTTTTCACAGTAAATTAAACTAAGATGGAATGTACTATCCCTGTAAAACACTTACAGCTACCTCATTGCTCTTCAATCTAACTCATTCCCTAGGGAACAAATCCTTCTAGAACGTACAAATGAGCCACCATCGGAGAAATATACATATGGGAAGGGCCTTCCACTGTTGCTTGTGAGGTGCTAGCCGACTTATATCGATGAATTAATAAGTTTACGAGTCTTCAAGCGGCAAAAGAAGTAGCCACGGTATTGCTGGCTTCGAGAGTTCCTCGATATAAAGATAGTTTAATTCATGCCAACCTGCTGTGGTTTGACAATTTAAACTCTTCAACCAGTATTTACGAGCTCCATGACTAGATATACACAGTTTCGGCGACGTCTTGTTGCAGGTCTGGATACAGCCTACGTGTAACTTTACCAGCAAGGTGGCCGTTGGCATCTTGCGCATGTACATCGGCGCCAGCGGCGATCAACAGTCGTGCTGCTTCTTTTCTGTCGTACGAATTGGCCCAGTGTAGTGGCGTACGCTGCTTTGCGTCGCGTACATTGACATCCACGCCGAGCCGAATAAACGTCTCGAGCCCCAAGCTTCTCCAGACTCCAATCACAGCCAGATGAACGCTACTCGCCTGCACATCTTGGTTGCGACCAAGTGGGCGAATTTTGGTAATGTCCGTGCCGCTAAGCACAAGAAGTTCGAGGAGCTCTGCAGAGCAGCTGCTGCCGACAGCGACGTCGATCGGAGTATGGCCGTGCGAGTTGACAGCGTTGGGGTCAACACCCAGCTCTATCAGCTTGGACGCTGCACGCACTTCTGCGCCACCCCTGTCGAACCGAATGAAATGCAGCAGAGTATTTCCGCCACGTGCCACAAAATGTATGTTGGCCTTCAATTCGAGCATGGTATTGAGATGACGGTAGTGACCCATTCGGAGGACCTCAACTATAACCGGCTCAGCGGTTTCGGGATGTAGAGTGTTGATGTCGACCCCCCAGTTGACCAGGAACTTCATAAATACCAGGGAGATGCGGCCCCTGCTCTTTCCTCCCACACAGGCATGAAGCAGCTCGTTCTTTTTGCTCATGGGAATATCAATGTTTGCGGCCCTGGCAAGAACTGGGGCGATATGTGTGCGTCTGCTTATAAACGAATCTGTCATCTCAAGAAACTCTTTCTCATACACAAGCTTCCTTCTGCTAAGATCTGTACCACGAACCGCTAGGAGTGTCAGGATAGCGGCCTGTACTTTCTTGTCCATAGTTCGGATTGCCATGATGATCTCAAACGGCGATCTGATGCCGTCCTCGATGTTTGGATCAGCGCCCCTCTGCAGCAGCAGCTCGGCAACTTCAGGGGAGCGTGTCCATCGCAGGAGGTTGCTCACCCGCCGAGAATACTGCACGGCATTTTCTTCTGGAACTTGGAAAACTGGGTTGTCGAGAGCCCACCTCAAGATTTCCACGTTGCCGCTCAAAGCTGCTGCTTCGAGCAGTTCTGAGCGGCGTGCTTCAATATCGACAGGAATTCCATGCTCGTGGCTCGCAAAAATCTTGCACGTCTCAAGGCGACACTTGTACAGCACGGCTGCGAGGGCGCACCATGTCCCACTCCGCTGGAGCTCACGAGGATCAGCGCCGTGGCGGAGAAGAAGCTCAACAACGTCATTCTTGCTTCGCAATATGGCGCGACCTAGTGGATTGGCGTAGCAACCAGCCAGGCTCCCGCATACATCATACACAGTCTCTAAACTCTCACAATCGTCCTCTTGGCTTTGCTTTACGGGAGTCGATGGCGCTTCGGCAGACGCTGACGCACCGTGCTCGAGGAGGTACTTGCTCATGTCGCATGCATTGTCCCTTGCGACTATAGCCTCCAGCAGAGCCCGCTGCATCGTCTCGCCTTCGGGAGTTGGGCCGCCCTCCAGTAACAGGCGAAGACCACTCGCATTACAGCTCCGAATGGCAAATTCCAAAGGTGTATCCGTATTGCCCCGCCCCCTCTTCCTTTCCAAGGGATTTGCACCCGCTTTAAGAAGCAACGGGATTGCCTGATTATCTTCGCAGTCTCGAGTCAGTGCCGCATGTAGCGCAGACAGGCCAGCCGGGCCGCTTCTGAGATTGATTCCCGTCGCTGGCATCGCGAGTAGATACTCCACCACATCTGCGTGGCCATGCCTGCTGGCCAGCTGAAGGGGGCTGTAGCCCTTTACAAACTCATTCTTGTCCGAAAACGGCTCGAGCTGGGCTTTGACACCCGGGCAAGCCAACATCCTCTCAAGCATCGCGAGCCTGCCATACTGGCAAGCCTGCAAGACATTTTCCAGCGTGACGCGCGCTTTGGGCCACTCAAGCATTCGATTGAATAGATGTTCGTAGTTGTGTTCAATTGCATACGCCAGAGCGCGCTTGCGCTTCTTGTTATGAGTGTAGAGAAAGTGGGCATTGTACTGGTAGAACGCGCGACAGGTGCGGAGCAAGGCGCTCACATCCCGGAGACGTTTGGAATCTTGCACAATCTGCTCGAGTATTTCGAGTGGAACCTCGGCCACGCTCGTCATATTTACCTGCTGTGACGCGGAGTTTTCAGTCGAGAGAGTAATATTCTACTGTTCTAACGAAGCAAAAGGCTCGCCCCTGCTGGCCCCTTTGCCCGAGCGCGCGAGGCTGCCTGGCGGATTACGCACTGCGGGTCATCACTCAATCAGGCTGACTTGCGACCTGAGGCTTCGTCAATAACAGAAATAATGGTAGACTATGCGATGTGACTTTTTACAATCTTGAATTCTAAACCTGGGCATTCGTAGGTCTTGTAGCGTTCTTTAGGATAAGAAAAAAGCTTTCATTCTTACCTGTCCGTACCCCCACACAAACAGCAGCTTTTGTCCTCAGGATAGCTCCAAGTCAACAATATTACCATTCAGGCCGCCTGCTTTTTAATGATATCTTTCAGCTTGACTGTCTTTAAGTGTTTAATAAGCTTTTCGCTAGTAACCCCGTCATGCATGCCGGCTTTATTTGTGTGACATACGAGATCGGGGTGTAGAGTGCCTGAAAGTAATATTGGCTCTTGAGAAACGGAGACGATCCAGTTAAAATATTAAAGGAATGGGAACTAGGGTCCATTCAATTGAGCCGATAGCAAATGGTCGCAGAACTGAAACGGACAGCACACCCCCCCGGCCAGCTCAGAGGAAGACGGGTCGGGCTTTTAGGTGGCAGCTTCTGTTCCCATTTACGCGAGCTCTGTGTATGGACAAAAGCCCACGCGACTGGCTGTGGACCACGCCCTGGCAGGTGATGTGTGTTCTGTCGTAGGGCAAGACAGCTGATAACATCACACAAAGACCTAAATGACAAACAAGGCAACTTGCTGATGGCCGCGCATGAACGACTGTCCGATTTGAGGGCTCGGCACCCGCCTGATGAACAGGGTCCTGGAGAAGCTTGCCCTGAGAAACTGGAGCCGTGTTGATCTTGCAGCTCTCGGTGCTGGAGTCGGAAATGACGCCAAATTGCACCAGGCGGAGCGGCGGGGGGGGGGGG
>JARDXD010000830.1:0-64915 GCA_029218145.1 Aphanocladium album
GACTGGCTTCATTGTGCCATTGGTATCAAGCAGCCTTCAGCTCAGGGCCAAGAATCCACCACAAATGGAGATGTAAGTGATCGTCGTGTGCTTCCCAGCGTTGACCTGCATGGCCCGCACGATGGCTCTTTAGATTACTTTTCTCCGCCACGGTTAACTGTCGCGAAGAGGGAAGAAGGCATTCGAAAATTTTGCGGGTTGTCACAAATGATGAGGAAGCGTCAGTTATCACACCCTCTCTCATGTGGGCATGAAGCTAAGTGAAGCCGCCGCAGCATGCACCGGAAGCCTCCCCCGTCGGCTCCAAGGTGGTGGGAGCGCAAAGAGCAACGAGAAAAGTCTGCACCCACCACCAGCACCCTTTCACCCACTTGAACAGCAGGGCTCTCCTTTTTCGCGACTGTCTCGCGCCATTTAGTTTGAATTTGGATTGAGGCCGACAATTGGTTGAAATTCCAGGGTGGTCTCGAGGGTAGCGTCGCTGCGATTGGACAAAATTTGCCCAATGGCAGTGCAGGGTTGTTCTGGCATCGCACACCCCTGTCAGAGTTTCTGAGGGAACCACAGTTGCATGACAGTAGGCCTTCATGGGCATCGTTCGTTTACAGGCGTCTGTTGTGTTTCTCTTGACACAGGCAATTGCTTTCAAGCTCGTGATGCTGTCCGCTGCCCCGGAAATTGTAAACTCACACCAGGGTACAGTTGGGCCTGGCGTCGATTATTGACTGCCGAAGATGGGGATAACGACTCTGCTATCTGTGGCAAAAGTGCCACGCTGTCAGGCATTTACCGAGCACGTCCCCTTGCGTGGTTACAGCAGTGCGGTGAAGCTTTGTTGGCACCACGTTGTTGCTCGATAGACGGAAGGCGACAACAATGACGCATCTCGATGATGCTATTCTTGGTGTGCGCTGATACTTGAACCAACTAGTAAGCGAAAAATTCTAAGGCAGTGCAGCAAGAGATGCATATCTGGGCGGAATTTGCTGCAGCCAGCCTGTTGAGCTGAAAGGCTTGCAGGATTAACCATGTCATACCTATATTTGCACCACGGCTGTTGCCTTGGTAGACGCGAGCTAATGCACCTGTGAGCCATAGCCATGGGCCCTGCGCCGCTGCGAGACTTGCATATCTTGGGACCGACAAGCGCCTGATGGGAGAAAAATAATGGATACGCAGCGTTGGGATCTGGAGCTGGGGGTTTCGGGTTGGGCATTAAGAGGCAGCCGGCTTGCCAAACGCAGAAGCCATCTACAGTGCGTGCAGCAGGCAGCGCCGCTTCGCCACACACGGCCACAGTTTGATAGCCGCCCCAAGTGAGGCTAGTGACGTGGCATGGCAGAGGCCACCGCCATCGAGGCGAGGCGAGAGAGAAAAAAGAAAAAAGAAGAATGGCCACAGCGGGCTGGTCCGAAGCTAAGAAAAAACTCTCAACCACTGACATTTCACCAATGACTGCCAGGCTAAGCAGAGTGGCAATGCCATCGGGAGGCCCATCAGAGACATGCTTCACTGGGCAATCGTAGATCGCCCTCGTCTTCCACGTCGCATTTGCGCATACAGTTGCTCTCGATTATGCCGAGTCCCCAATACGAGGTTCGCCCTAGATGCCTATTCTCTTTCGCCTGCCTTCCTCGAGGCCCCATGAGGTCACCCGACTTATGCGGCCACTTCTAAATACGTCGAGACATTTGACCAGATGACATATGGCCGCCGCCGCCGCCGCCGCTGGGGGGGTTTATGCGCAGGGGTTCTATGGACATCTGTTGCCCACGTTTCGCTTCCCCTCGTTCAGGTTCTTTTGGAGTCGCCGCCGCCGCACGAGTCAAGTAAGCAGATGCGAGACGGCTACTGATATCCCCCATCTTACTCTGCTGCGTCCGAACTTCTGGGCCGCCCTGCCCTTTCAGCCAGCAACTTTCTGACGAATGGCGTGGTGCAGAATTGTATCTATTCCTGTTAGCGCCGACCAGTCGCTGATGCTGTGGCCCCGTCGAGGGGACGGACGTTTGGAGCAAATCGCCCGTTCTGGCACACCATTGGCTGCTGGGAAAACTGGCCCAAACGCTGCTGGGGAGCCTCACTTGATGGCTTGCACCCATCGACTGGTCAGCGTTCCCGCAAACTATTGTCGCAAACCTCTTTCTCGTGGAGCCCCCGTACGTTCAAAGTCGTTCACGTGCGCGAGCATCTTGCTTTTTTCCAGTTTGGTTTGTGGAGGCTGTTGCGGCTTGCCATCGTCCAGTGAACCACCCCCCTGGTAGTGGTGAAGCTTGAACGCTCGCTGGCTGGCTCGCTCATGATGCAAAGGAGAGGCGTGCAATGCCGCGACGTCCTGTAAGCCTCCGTGTCTCGGGGATTCCTCACACGCCCTGCTGTTTATGACGCTTTCGCGTCTATTGCCGTCTTGGCAGCATTCAATCCAAGGCTTCATGAAACTAGACTCTGCCTCGCTCGTCAACAAGAAGTCACCTGGTCAAGACTTGTCACCGCAAAACGGAGACGGGCCTTGCCGCAAGCCTTGATTCTTACCCTATCGGACGGCATTCTTGTCTGCGTCATTTCCACCTCGAAGCCTTGACCACATCTGTCTGCACCATTCACGGCTCTGGGAGCTGACGGTTGGCTCCTGCGGTCACTGTCAACAGCACATCGCGAGCCGTTCCAAACGACAGAAGCGTCATGTGGTTATCTCGCATCGTCATGGAGACGGCACGTACATGATAATAGTCCGCAAAGTATGGTTCGCCAAGCCTGCTCTACCTTTGGACGTTTCCCTCTCTGGCTGTGTGTTGACATGTCGTCCGATGAAACGTAGCCGTGGGCAAACGGCTGCCAACTCGATATTGCGCTCAGTACTATTATGGGTTGCCCTCGGCGCCTACCGCTCGCATCTCATTTGCGGAAAAGGTCAACTCTAAGTGACAACGTGAGCGCTAAGTCTCCGGAATCACATCGGAGCCGTGCTGGCACAACAGGGCCAGCTCGGCCTAGAACGGCCATAACGGTTCATTTTCTTCACCCGTTTGCTCCAGCATCTCCCCGAGCCGAGATCGCTCATTAAAAATTATTCAGCTGAGCACACAATCTTTCGGAATGTGGATGTGCTGTTGACAGACTACACCACACTCATACGCGTAGTCCGTGGTGTGTTGCATTCAGCTCCATCGTAGTTCCGATCCCTGCCCTGGTCAGCGGCAGAGGTGTGGTGGGTAAGGCTTTTTGGCAGCAATCTTGTGTAATGAAAACGCAACGGTATCAACCTAGACATTTGTAGAGTGAGACAATCTATGCAGTTGCTCTAGAACTATATTGCACTGCATAAGGCCGAGATGAGATGGCGCCCGCGATTCAGCATCCTGGTGGCGTTGGGCAGCAAACGCATGCGGCATGACTGTATTATTGAAATTGCATGCAAGCCCGGCCAAGATTCTCTGATCGTATCGCTCAAACTGGCCAAGATATCCTTGAAAGCGTTTGAGCGATCAAGATTCCCAATCGCCGGCTTCGTATCGCTGTGCAATGCTCGGGCTTGTGGCGCAAATATTTGTTGCGTGATAGCTGCGAGTTCGAAAACATGCACGTCCGTAAGTCTTTCACATACAATTTAACAGTCACAGTCACGTACTGCCGCCCACAACTTAGGCAATGGCGCAGACTTGCAGATGCGGACACACAGCGCAGATCATAAATCAAAGCTCGCTCAATTCACAGTACCAGGTTGTGAAATCATGTTTGGGGTGTTTCACTTTTTTTTGCAAGGTCTATTGTCCCTCTCTTTACCATAACTCTCAATTACGCAGCCGCGAATCTAGCAGCACGCGCTTCCGCCTTGGCCTTCTCAGCGGGATCATTCGTGACACCGGAGCCCTTGGACTGGTTGCCGCCGCCGCCTCCTTGACGACCGTTGCGGCCATTGCGACGGTCGTTTCCTCTGCGATCTGTGCTCTGGCGTTTTCCAACGCGGTTGCCGTCTTGGTGCTGGCCGCGTCCGCGCTTGAGAGGTCGCTCGGGGAGGGCCGAGTCGAGGCCGGAAACGTCCTTGGCCTCGAGACCGAATCGCTCGGCGCGCTCGGTGCGCTTCTTGGCGTCGTCGTCGTTCTCCTCGATACCGAATCGCTTGGCACGGTCGGCGCGCTTCTTGGCCTCGTCTTCGGCGGTCGTCGACGACAAGCCCATGGCGAACGAGGGAGCGGGCGCGGCGGGCTCAGCGGCAGCGGCATCACCTGCGGCGGGCTCGGGCGCATCCGCAGAAGGCTCCTTGGTCGCAGCATCAGCGGCAGGATCATCCTCTGCGGTAGCGGCTGGGGCAGCAGCGGGCTTCGCACCCTCGTCGTCACTGTAGTTGATTTCGTCCTCGTTTCCAGCTGTGTTTCCATGTTAACGTACGGTCTCGAATTTGCATGCGCAGTCTAGGCGCATAACATGGAATCGCGCCAAGAGCTCATGTGATGATTCTTATCTGTTCCTGTAGCTGCTGATAGCTGTGCAATCTAACGTACCAGGCTTGGCTGCGGCATCGCCAGCAGGTTTGGTGTCTTCCTCTTGGAGACGGGCAATCAGGTCAGCCTTGTTGCCGGTCTGTGGGAGCTTGCGCTCAGCCAGAAGCTTCTTCAGCTCCGGCACTTTCATCGAAGCGTAGTCGGACATTGTGATGGTGGTGGATGGGTCGTGAACGATGGAAGGAGTGTTGCTGTCGCGAAAGGACGTGCGGGCGCAGTTCGTAGTGACGGCGCGGGAGAGACTGCGAGCAGTCACGAGCAGTGCGAGAGATGAGCTGCTATGTAGAAATACTTGTGCGCTCCGATAAATCGCGTGAGAGAGAATGCGCAGCGATTGATGATGGTGGACGAAATCGGTGATGGTTTGAGATGGATTAAGAAAGTTGCGCGCTGGCGCGTTGCTATGGAGCTACCCCGGCAAGCTGGCGGCGCTGGTAGCTGCGGATGGCTGGGAGGCGGTTCCTCGACCAGGGCAGTTGCGGTGGATTCTAGTGGCCAATTGCCCTCGAAGAGATGCGGGTAGGTACATGCCACCGCACTATAAATAGCAGAGTAGACAGGTACCGCTTCTTGTCGCGACGGTGGAAATAAAGAAACTGCATAAGAGAATTATGGATAATAACATATATCGCCAAATACTGTCCTAGATACCTATTGTTTTACGAATCCAAATCCAAAACACATTTATGCTTTGGCGGCTGTCATCTTAGCATCCGAATCTGCACCACTGGGTAGGCAGTGACAGAATCGACCGACTGGGCGTACAAGATAACCATGTCCGCTTCCGTCCCCCACGACAACACCTATGAAATTCAATTCAGGTCTCACTCTTTCGCGCAGACGACTTAATATCTTGACAAGATCATCTACTTTAGTCTTTGAGAATCATGACTCCGATTCTCGTGTCAGAAAGTTCACTGCTCGACTTATAGGGGTCTTGAACTCCACCGTGGGTCAATCTGGCCTGATGTAGCAGCTACTTTTTTTCCCAAGGAGACTTGCATTTGCGGGCGAGCGAGGGGGCCTTAAGCTGCAACCTAGAGAATCCACGACGCACGACTCGCCCCCTTTCCGCATCGCCTTTCTGTCGACGCTGCACCACTCTCGCTGGCTATTCCATTTCACCGTCAGCCATCGTCAGCTTGGGCATAACATTACCCATCTTCCCTGCCAGCGCCCTTACCACGATGCGATAGTTGAGCTCGGAAACAGCGTATCAGTCCAACCGCCAGAGATTGCCACCATCGACGGCATCTCGCACCAGCATATCGCCCTCGCGGCGTATTCACGAAACTTTTCTTATTATACCCCGTATTGCATTTACATATTAATCACAAGATGACGCGACGCATTGTGAGCCTTGGCCGACCCATGCGACCATCTGACTGCCTCGCTAACTGGGATCCCGCGACAGGTTCGCAACTTAATACAGCTGGCCGCTGCGGCAGTCTTCACTGTCCTAGTAGTGCTCTTCCTCGACCGAAGTTATAGAATTCTGCCGACATCACTACACAACTACTTGCCAACGCACCTTCCCGGCCATGTCGTCACCGACGTAACGCTCGTGACATGCACTTCCATCAACCCGCTCTCCAAGTGCGACCTCGACCCGAAAAAGTGGCATCGCATCGACAAGGAGCTGTTTCTCAACCGCGCCTGGACGACCAAAGCCTACCTGTTCGTCAGCCGCAAGCATGAGGAGGAGCTCACGGAGGGTGACTCTGTGGTCATTGACCTCAAGGTCGGCCCCATGAAGCCCGAGGACGAAAAGCCGGATTCGCATGCCGTGTGGGAATCGAGACCCGGCGGCATCTGGGTCAAGCGCTCGACGGAGAAGGTTGCCAGCGATTCGGACGATGCCATTACCAATGTTGATGTCCTCTTTGGTGACGACGCCGTCGAGGCCCGCGACGGCTGGGCCATTCGTGGAACACCGCTTCAGATCGATTCGAGCGGCGCCTTTCACTCCGCGCACGTCACTGTCCGCCGCGGCGCGCCTGTCAAGCAGAAGAAGCCGAAGCCGCGCATCCCGGACAGCGGCAAGTTCAAGATTCTCCAGATTGCAGATCTTCATCTGAGCACTGGCGTTGGCGCCTGTCGCGATGTTTATCCCGAGCTTCCCAAGGGTGAAAAGTGCGAGGCCGATCCTAGGACGCTGGAATTTGTCGACAAGATGATTGATGAAGAGAAGCCCGACTTTGTTGTTCTCAGCGGTGATCAAGTCAATGGCGAGACCGCACCTGATCCGCAATCTGTACGTTTCTTCGCCCGAGCAGAGAGAATGCTGTACTAACAATTAAATCGCAGGCCATTTTCAAGATTGCTCTCAAGCTCAAGGAGCGCAAGCTTCCTTACGCTGCCATTTTTGGCAACCACGATGATGCGCAGGCCATGGGCCGAGAGGCGCAGATGGCCATTATGGAGTCTCTGCCGTACTCACTCGCCACCGCTGGCCCGGCCGATGTTGACGGCGTCGGCAACTATTACATCGAGGTCCTCGGCCGCGGCGGTTCCGAACACTCGGCCATTACCATTTACTTCTTCGACACGCACTCGTACTCGCCCAACGAAAAGAAATACCCCGGCTACGACTGGGTCAAGCCCAGCCAGATTGAGTGGTTCAACAAGACGGCCGACAAGCTCAAGAAACCGCACGCTGAGTACAGCCACCAGCACATGGATATTGCCTTTATCCATATCCCCATGACCGAGTATGCCGACTTCAACCAGACTTGGGTCGGCGACTGGCGCGAAGGTGTGACCGCACCCATCTTCAACCCTGGCTTCCGCGATGCTCTCGTCGACAAGGGCATCCTCATGGTCAGCGCCGGACAGTACGTATTCCTCTACCTCTTTTATTTCTCCTATTCACAGGCGCTAATTCTTCCTCTCCAGCGACCACTGCAACGACTACTGCATCCTCTCCACCGTCGGGGAGCAGCGCGACCCAGCCATGTGGATGTGCTACGCGGGCGGCGTCGGCTTTGGTGGCTATGCCGGCTACGGCGGTTACATCCGCCGTGTCCGTCTCTACGAGATTGACATGAACGCCGCCCGCATCGTCACCTGGAAGCGCGTCGAGGCCGGCCCCAACGTCACCGAGCGCATCGACCAGCAAATCATTGTGGATGGCGCCCGCGCGCACCCCGCGCCGATGCCCGCGCCGCTTCCTCCTCCTGTGGCTTCCGAACGCCCAGCCGAGGTGAAGGCAGGTCAATAAATCAATAAAATCAATAAAACGGTGCATGACTGGGGACAGGGGTTCATCATTATCAGGCTAGCTTTGATTGCTTTGCTTTGCCGGGAGAGGCTGGCTTTGCATATTTTTGTATACATGGCAATTTTTTTCTTTTTCCACTTCTTTCAAGATATAGCTAGGTCTGGGTGGTGCCGACAACCCCTCTTTGTATTGATGGCGTTTTGGGAAGGTGGGAGTTGTTTTTTTCTCTCTACTATTCTTACAAGATTGCATGAAAAAGCATATAAAGAAAGAATAGCGTGTAAATACATATAAACTACGTATTCACCTGATTATCACTAAACGTTTGTTTGAGTAGATGATATGTACTGTATTAAAGAAAGTAGAGGCTGTAGAATAATACTAAGGGTATTGTCGTTTTTCTCATTTACATCATTGCTTGCTGTTTTTTATATGCAATAGCGCATCATCAAGAAGAACTAATCAGATACACGCTCAACATCAAAGTACACAAAAGAAAAGAACAACAACCCGTGTCAAACAGTGCCTCGACGTCGACCCTCGCGGAACAAATTCGTCACGGCGTCGATTTTATTCGCGCGCTCGGCCTCGAAGAACGGATTCACCTCGTACATCTTGACCACGTCCGAGACGGTCATCAGCAGGCTGTCCTCGGGATACAAGTCCCTCGCGGCCTTTTTGATGGCCACGACCTCGAGGTACAGCTGCTCCGCGTCCTGAAAGGCGCGCTGCCGCGTGGCCTCGCGCAGCACGGCCTCGCGCGCGTTGGCGGATTGATTCGTGCCGCTCGTGCGGCGGCGGCGCGCAGAAGCCGATGATAGCGAGTACATGCTGGGTGCGGCCGCCGCTGGTGCTGCTGCTGCTTCGGATGCAGAGCCGAGCTGCTCCTGCAGAAACTGCCCGTGCAGCTGCAGGCTGCGGGCCATGTTCTCCATGGTGGCGACGCAGTGCGGGTGCGCGCGGCCGAGGGTCGGGAGGAGAATGTCGAGGGCCTGCTGGTACTTGGCCCGGGCGGCCGGGTAGCGGGCGCGCAGGTCGTCGATGGCGGCGAGGCTCTGGATTGCGAGCGCGGTGCGCGGGTGCCGGGGCCCGAGGCACCGCGTCTTGATGTCGACAGACTGCTTGTAGAGCGCCTCGGCGTCGTCGACGGCAAAGACCTCCTTGGAGATGTTGGCCAGGTCGTCGAGCGAGCCGAGCGTCATGGGGTGGCCCCGGCCAAACGTGCTCTGGTACGAGAGGTAGACGCGACGGTACAGCACGTGCGCGTCCTGGGCCTTGCCCATGCGGTGCAGCGTGTAGGCGAGCATCTGAATGGTGCCGACGGTTTCGGCGTGCGCGGGGCCGAGCGCCTCCTCCTGCTCGTGCTCGAGCGCCTCGTACTGGAACTCGGCCTCG
The DNA here is from genome assembly GCA_029218145.1 of Aphanocladium album. NCBI lineage: Eukaryota > Fungi > Ascomycota > Sordariomycetes > Hypocreales > Aphanocladium > Aphanocladium album. The sequence goes on from JARDXD010000830.1 coordinate 9,118, forward strand.
CTGAACTCGCCGCGCGCGACGTTGACGTTGGCCTTGGCCAGCGCGAGACGAAAGCCGAGCGCTTCTTCGACAGACTCCAGGTCGACTGCGGTCAGTACTTTGATGCTCTGGTCCACGCGGCCGGTTTCTTCGAGTAGTTGGCTCAGAGAGAGCGAGGCCTGGATCCTTTCAAGCGGATCCATGGAGTCGCCGTGCTCCAAAGCCAGCTTGAAGCATCCGATGGCTTGAGAGACGGCGCCCTGTGTCATGCATACATTGCCGAGCACGTTCCATGAAACACTCTCCAGCTCGGGCGCCTGCTCCAAGACAGGTGAACAATCATCATAGCAGACCTTGGCATGCGGTGCCATGACGCGTCCGAATTTATGAACTTCTCGCAGCGTAGACGATTCATCGTTGGCTTTACGCACACCGTTAACGCACACATTACAAGCAAGCCATGCATGTTCTGCCTTGTCTTCTTCTGGTAGACTTTTGCGCACGAATTCACGCGCTTCGGCATCCATCACAAAGAACGTTGTGGAGGTGGAGGTTGTTGAGATTGGGGAAGAGGGTGATTCGGACGGCGATAAAGATGGAGAGGAGTCACTGGTGTATACAGGATGGATGAAATGCTGATCCATGAGATGTTGCAACACATCGTCCAAGCTTTGTGATCGAAGAGCTGTAAACGATAAGCGAATGTTTTACATATACACATAGCCAAACATGACTTACCTTGAAGCTCGTCAGCAGCTTTGCTGAAGCTTGGCGGGATTGGATTGGTGTTGTGAAGAGGCCCCAAGAATAGCGACGCAGGAACCGCCGATGACGAAAGCAACGAGCTGATGCGCAGAATGAGCCTACTCGCGGGCAATTGATTAATAGCTGAGCCAAACATGCTGGGACGTGGAGTTGTTGCAAGCATAAGGCGGTAGTCAGATATGAGAATGTTCTTGTTTCGAATGGTTGACGCCGCTTCGGCTATGCTCTTGGGGTGGCACTCAAGCCGCTGAACAAGCTCTTTTGCTGCTGTTGCCTGGGTGCCCTTATCTGTGGGCACATGACCGGTACCAGTTCTGAGCAACTCGAGTGCTTGCTCTTCGCTCATCGAATGCGCCAGGATCTTGCTGCCCCAGGTAGACGCCTGCTCTCCCTCCGAGGTCAAGATGACTCTGCCAGACAGGGTCAAAGGGATAAACTCTTGGACGTTGTATATAGGCTCCACGCCATCGAAAACGACAAGCCACTTGCTGTTCTCCGGTTGCATGAGCCAGTCCTTAACGGCTCGCACAACGGACATGACGCGATTCTTGTCGAGATGCAGGACGCTCTTCGTGCAGACCATTTCGGCAACGCCCGTGAGGCCTAGCTGCTCTTCCACCTTTTCGCGCGGCATCTTGTTCGAGTAGTAGGTGACTAGAGTGTTGGCAAAATCTAGGTAGCTGCCCGCGGCCGTCTCCCAGGATTCAGCCCACACCCAGAACACAAAAGAGAGCTCGCTACGGTGAAGCTGAATGTAGTGTTTGGCCAGTGTAGTTTTGCCCGTGCCAGATTTACCCCACATATGGGCAAAGCGAAACGACACTGATCCTTTCGTAGGACCAGGATTGAATATGGTGTTGATTTGCTGCATAATGTCATCGCGAGGAACAATATGTTCGAGATCATCGGGAACTTGGTATGGTACTGAATAACCCATACGGCGAAAGTCCATCAGGCGAACTGGTGTTGTCAGTAATGGAACAGTCCATGCACACGCACACTACCTACGATTGGACACATCTTGTGCCTTTCTTTTTGAGTCAACGAATCCGGACTTGATGCTGGTGCTGACCATTTCCCGGAATTTGCCGATAAATGATGCGTAGTTGTCATCGCGGCCGTGAAAGCTGATCAGGTCTGAATGCGTGGCAACAAGGCCAATTTGAGCACCATCAGAGCCAGTCATTGAATGCTTCTTCTCGACCACAAAGCTCGAGCCCGACTTTTTCGTCTCATAGAATGAGATTCTCGGCAGATTCGCCGCGACGCCCTTGAACGCACCCATCTGGCGCTCCAGCCACTGGACATCATCCGGCTGCAGCTGCATCGACGACGCCCCGTCGTCCTTGTAGCCCGACGTTCTCCTAATCACGTGCGCCAGCGGCGAGGGCGACGAGGGCCGTCCGGGGGCAATGGTGCCGAAGAAGGCGACGCCGCAGGTCGACAGCTCGACCTCGCGCAGGACGGGATCCGTGGCCTCGGTGGAAAGGATGAGGGCGCGCTTGACGATCCAGCCGCCGAGGCTATGGGCGATGAAGAAGAGGGGGCGCTTGGTGGTGCCGTCGCGCTGGCGGACGGCGACGAGGTTCTCGGTGAGGTTGAGGGCGCGGCCGTCGAGCAGGTGGAAGACGATGTAGCGGTAGCCGGCGTCGTTGGAGACGTAGTTGTACGTCATGATGCGCGCGTTGGGGACGTCGGCGCCGAGCAGCTCCTCGAGCCAGGGCTTGGACGAGCCCGACTTGGGATCGCGCGTGATCCAGGCGCGGAAGCCCTGGTCGCCGAGGCCATGGACGGCGACGATGCTGGGAGGGGAGAGCGGTGTATTAGCAGATGGGTGCAAACGGGGAGCCGGCGGGTGTGCAGTGCAGCCAACGAGGTGCGTGCGACGGGTGAGTTCAACTTACTCAATCTCTGCCTGGGGAGGATCGAGGACTACATTGAGGCCACTACTCTCACCGTGACGACGTCGTGAGACGGAGCCCTTGACCCGGTGGAGGAAGCCTCTCAGCGGCTCCAGAGCGTCCGACATGTTGGAGGCGCGAGCGAGGGATTGGGCGGCTGCTGTTCACGCTCCGGCATTTAAGATCGAGAGTGTTGCGAGGACAAGAAGAGCGTGCATTTCTGGAGGCGCATAGGGCTGCAGGACTATATAAGGAACATGGCGTTTTTGGGGTCAACTTTTGCCTTCAGGCTGAGCTGAAGAACCTTGGTGTGTTGGCGGACGCCCGTTCAAGTCATTTGGCTGGGCGAGACGAGCCTGGCCGCCAGAGGTGGCTGCATCAGGCAGTTCTGCCCCGCAGATGCAGCGTGTCAGGCGCTGTCCGGCCTGGTGGTCTGGGTGGCCCATTGGGTGTGGTGGCACAGCAGGTGTCTTGGTCAGTGGCTGCTGTAGCGGACGAGTCACTGTAGCGGAGTATGCGCCCACTGTGGCGCGCGGCTTCTTGCGTGCTTCGCGAAGGCCAAGGGCGTGGATTTATGACGCTATGGACTTGAGATTGAGTTTTGTTTTATTTAGATCTATATGTTTTCACCATATTAGGGTGTTGGTCACTAGCAGGATTTGGTCCGGCGCGAATAGAAACTCAAACCTAAAGTGCAAGCCCAACATGGTGTGCCTGGGATGACGCATCTTTAGACATGGCACAAATTGTTTCAGCCTTATTCCTTCATTCTTGCTGCGACGAGTAGGACGAAATATGTCCTAAAGTTTCAGAGGGAATGTTGTTAGGGGTCTTACTCAAATATGATTGTGAAACTTAACGATGCGGCGAACGATGTAGGGTAGACAGAGCTCATTCAAGATGTTGTTGTCATGAGGTACAGATAATCGGAGCAATGCTAATAATCATGTAAAGAAGGAGATGGGGAAGATCAAGATGACAGAAAATCAAGAATTACGCAATTATGTTCATAGTGGAAACGGGTGTTACGTATGTGCCGTGTTTGGGGTGTTACTAATAACCAAACCAAGCATGCTGATCATAAAAGATGCTGAATTATTGATTTGGTCGTATCTATCTATCAATCTCTCTTTCGATTGCTGATTTCTAATTAACATGTTGTTGCCGTCATTCGTTCTACCACCATCGTGACTAATGATATTGGTCAAGCCTGACCTCGCAAATGACAAAAGAAAATGGTATCATTTCTAAAACAGCAAAAAGGACGCCTGCAAGCAAAGTCGAGCCCAGGTCTTTAACCCACAACCTCGACGTCAAAATTGAGCTCCCGCACAATGGCCTCGTCCAGCAACGACGCGTTTGACCGACGCGCCGACGGCCCGCCCGCGCCCGACGGCGCCTCGCGCTGCTCCGACTCGGCCATGACCGACGCCGGCACGGAGCCCAGGAACGGCTCGACCTGGCCCGGCACGGGACCGTCCTTGATCTCGGGCCAGTAGTCGGAGCCGTCGTGGATGGAGAAGCCGTATTTTTGGCCCATGAACATGGTGCGCAGCCTGGCGCGCTTGCCCGTCAGCTTCTCGAGGCGAATCAGACGGTAGCCCAGAAAGACTATCATCTCCTCGTCGTAGGTGACGGTCGAGCCGTTCTCGTGCGACACGTGGAAGCTGGCCTCGGCGCCGACGTCGATGCCCGTGCTGGGGTCCAGCGGCACCTTGACGCCCGCGCCGGCGCCCGCGCCGTTCTCAGTGCGCTCCAGCGTCTCGAGGTTGGCCACGGTGACAATGTCGGTGATGAAGTAGCCCTGGTCGTGGTTGCTCCGCAGCAGCTCAAACAGCTCGTCGTAGTACTGCTTGTTCTTGAGCAGCTCCTTGAACTTTTCGGCCGGCGAGTCCATGTGCCACATGCGCGCGACCGTGGCCACGTTTTGCCTCTTGCTCGCCTTGGCGCGCTGCGCAAAGAACTGCATGATGTCGTTGAACGAGGCCGAGACTTTTGCGTCCTTCATGCGGTTCTGCCAAAAGGCGACGTTGCGCATCCGCACGGGCTTGGGGTCGAGGTCCATGACCATCTCCTTGGGCAGCTTCTCGGTTCGGTAGGGTATGCGGCGCTCGGTCGGGAGGTTGGGGTACTTGACGACGCTGCCGATGAGCTTGTCGCGGTATTCGCCGGCGTCGAGGCGCGGCTGCACGAGCCAGAGCGGCTTCGTCTCGTGTGACATGTCGTTTGTGTTTGTTTCGGTTGCGGTCGTTGTGGTGTTTGTTGCCCTTGTTACGATTGTTTTTTCTGTAGTGTTTGCCTGTTTGTGTTTTCTGTAGTTTCTGATGGCGGAATATTGAGCTGACGCGTCCGATATGAGCGCAGTCGCCTGCTTCTGAAGGTGTGTTGTGGTGAAGATGTTGGCACAAAAGTGCTGGCTCGCTGCCTGGAGCTTATAACTATGTTGAATAAATGAAGAAGGCTGAGTTTAAATGTGTGGCGCAGAGCTGTTGAGCGGCAGCCAGTCATCTGGCCGCTGCGCCACGCAGCTGTCCAGTTGCGGTTAGTTGGATCATCAGCCTTGCAGCCACGATAGTGCCTGGCTTGGCAGGCTGCCACAGGAATAGGGTGGTTGTGAGTAGTATCTCATAGAATCAATTTAAAAGTTGTACTAATTAACAACATGAGGTGCAATTTTGCTAAATCATTCTACTCCTCATGATTTTGTATGGATAGTATTTGCTCGTTCACTTCCACCCTAGTCGTCCTAACCTAGAAATCACAACTCAGCCTCACTTTGCTTTCGCCACCCGCCATTGAGAACCTGAGAAACTAGAACAAGGCAGAAAATCTCATGTGGGTTGATTTTAGGAAACGGAATTGTATTCATTCGTTTATTTTGCTTTTCTTTTTATCGCTCTTGCAGACTCGCAGTAGCGGACCGTATTCCTCTTGGCAACTAATAGTTTTTTGCCTAACTCGCCGTGTAATACAACAAAACTCTGTCTTGCACCTATCAATTGCACAAAATTACGCACGAGGTCACGTTACTCGTAAGCCCACGATAAATGCTACTGTATATCTCATTTTGCCTGGTTTCTGCCTAGGCAGACTTGCGGGCGGCAGAGCCAGACTTGGGGCAGCGCCTCGAATACAAGGTTTACAGTGAGATTGACTCATATGCTGCTTGAGGCTTCCATGTGAAAAATTACTCCAGCCACTGGCTGCAGAGAACTATCTGGGCCACATTTAGTTCAGGATTTCCTGTTGCTCATCTGAAATGTCCAATTGTCAAGTTCCTGCCCGACCCTTCCACGTCCTCCACCATGACCATCATATGTTGCAGACCAGCAGGTCAAAACAAGACGGCGACTCGCCCTCGGGTAGGTATAGTGCCTGCAGAGATGGAGTGGAGAGGGGTTTGAATCAGTGGCGCCCCTGACGACGAGCTTTCTTGGGGCAAACGGGGCACAATTGCGAAGCTTCTCGAGCAACGAGCTCTTGGTGAGCAGCAACCAGAGGGTAGCTCTCCACCTGATCCCACCAGAGGCCCACGACTCAACACGGCGACCACGATACTACCAGTACGGTGCGTTTCTGGTGTGGCGGTGGAGATTCCGTAGTGGGTTGCTATTATACAGTGGTGCCGCACAACTTCCCAATCTAGCAGCGGCATGGAATAGAAAAAATACCAGAAGCTCTGCGGGGACCCCTAAAAATGCCCAAAGCCTACCTATCCTTTCCTACTCTCGCCTCTTCCCGCAAAAATAGTTGCTTATTAGCCAGTCGCAGGCGGGCGCTGGGGGACCGCCCACCAATGACATCAGCCGTGCCCCTCCAGTAGTGGCAGCCAACCCCGCTGTCCAAGAAGCCAAGGTACCTGCAATTATTAGACGGGGAAAAAAGGTAGCTAAAAAAAAAAAAAAGTTGTTCACCGACTTGGTACCTTCTCGACGCAGGGAAGGAGGGTAAAAAAATCTGTAGAAGCTCGGCCCGCCAACCAGAGGCGTCGATATCCACTGTTGTTTATGTCATGAAGAGGAGTAAACAAGGTCCCAAGGGAAAATTTTTACATGTTGGGCTGGTGGCTTAAAAGATAAAGGCATCCCTCCTCTTTTGCTCCCATCCTTTCCCCTCTTCATCATCTTCTACTGTATACCCCAATTCACAACCTCTTCGTACATACCACACAACATGTCTGACGACAAGATTGAGAACCCCGTCTCCTTCAGCAAGCTCCAGGAGCTTGAGGATGACTTTGAGGAGGTTGAGGTTGAGCTGCGTACGTCGTTTATACACCCAAGGTGAAAATTAAACAAATACTAACAAACCATCAGTCCGCCACCAGGCCAAGCTTACCGGCGACCTCTACGCCAAACGCGCCAAGGTCATTGCCGACATCCCCAACTTCTGGCCCCTCGTCCTCGAGCAGTCCCCGGCCGAAATTGACGAGTACATCCAGCCCACCGACTCGTCCGTCCTCCTCAACTCGCTCGTCGACCTCTCCGTCGAGCGCTTCGAGCTGGCCTCGGGCGGCGACCCCCGCAGCATCGCCATCACCTTTACCTTTTCCGACAACGAGTACTTCTCCAACAAGACGCTCGAGAAGAAGTTTTACTGGCGCTACGCCAAGGACGGCTGGGCCGGCCACGTCTCGGAGCCCGTCAAGATTGACTGGAAGTCCAAGGACAAGGATCTGACCGAGGGCATGCTCGACCTCGTCTGCCAGGTCCGCGACGCCGAAAAGGCCGCCGGCAAGAAGCTCGACGACGAGGCCGAGCCAAAAAAGTCTCTGCTCGCCAAGATGGAGGCCACCGGCCTCGACGGCGTCTCCTTCTTCGCCTGGTTCGGCTTCTGCGGCCGCGCTGTCTCCGCCGAGGAGTCCGCCGAGGCCTACAAGGAGGAGCTCGCCAAGCGCCAGAAGCGCAAGGCCGGCGAGGAGGTCGAGGATGACGACGAGGATGACGAGGACGACTTTGACGAGTACGAGACGGAAATCTTCCCCACCGCCGACGACGTTGCCGTCTGCATCGCCGAGGATGTCTGGCCCAACGCCATCAAGTACTTTAGTGAGTGAACAATACCATCGGCTTATTCTGGGATATAAAAACATGTTGCTAACGGTCAGATCTTCTAGTCACCGCCATGGAGCAGGATGCCCTCTCCGATATCGACTTTGAGGAGTCCGACGAGGAGATGGAGGAGGCCGACGGCGAGGAGAAGCCTTCCAAGAAGCGCAAGGCGTAAATGTCTTGTCACGATTTTATATAAAAAGGATTTGGATGACAAAAATGTAATGACGCTGGTTTTAAAATGATGCCCCTTTGTTTTGGTTAGATACCCGTGTGCTGGGACACACGGTCCAAACACAGATAGAAGAATACTATTGCTCACACTGAAGCAATTTATCAAACAAACAAGAAAGAAAAAAGCAAGAATGTGGACTGTGATGCAACCAGTAAATTCATGAATTTCTTTATACAAATGGAACACGTCACCTCATCTGCTATATTTCTATGGTCTTCGTTTACTTGCTCTCAGCTGTCGCGGCCGCCTTGGCCTTGAGCTCGTCCTGCGTGCGCTTGGCGGCCGACCAGTCGACCTTGCCGCTCTGGAAGATGCCCAGGCGGTCGTACAGCGAGCGGGCGCGCAGGTACGGGTCAAGCTCCCAAAAGTTGGACGCCAGGTCTTTCGCGATGGCGTCTCTCTCGGCCTTGACCTTCTCCGCCCCGGCCTTGTCGGCCGCCGCCACATTGGCCCACTCGCGGGTCTTGTCCTCAAAGGCCAACGCGAGCTCCTTGCGGCGCGCCAGGAGCTTGTCGCGCGTCGCCGTGTCCTTCATCTTGTCGTTTTCGCCCTCGACGGGCTCAACGTACTCGTACTCCCACGGGTTGCTGCCGCCGAGGTCGCTGACGAGCTGCTCCGGCGCAATGTACTCGAGGATCTGCTTGGTACCGCTGGTGAAGTGCACCTTGGAGGCGACGACGGGGTCCAGCCAGCGCTCGATGATGCGGTAGATGGCTGGAGAGGGGGCGTTAGTGCGGGCGCTGAAAAAGAATATTCTGGTAGCGTACCGTTGAAGCCCCAGGGGGCGTTGTGGATAATGATGCAGCCCAGAGACTCGGGGTAGTTGGCCTCGAAGCACTGGATCAGGAACTTGATGGGCACGTAGTCCATGTTGGACAGCGAGAAGCCAGTCAGATCAAACACAATTGTCTAAAACATCCAGTTGTCAGTCTTTACCCGATTCTTCACCACCAGCCTCGCAGTACTTACACCCATCTCCACCGGCGCCTGCAGGGACAGACGCGCCAGCTCGATGCAGTACACGGTAAACTTTTCCAGGCTCTCGACCGTCTGGTCGGAGGCGCGGTGCAGCTTGGCGCGGATGTAGTTGACGGGGCGGCCGTCGCGGTCGACGCCGTGCAGGAAGCCCTTGGCCCAACGCATCTGGTTCAGGAAATCCTTGCCGACCGTCTTCTCGCGGCTGCCCGCGGCGCCGGCCACCTCCTGCTCCTTCATGTAGCCCTCGCCCTGGCGCATGAGGACGCGGTCGACCTCCATCTCCTCGACGCGCCAGCGGACCGATTTGGCCAGCATGACGACGGCGCGCATCAGGTTCCACTTGCGGGCGCGCAGGAAGCGCAGCGCCAGCGTGTCCGGGTGCTCGTGCTTGACCGCCTCGACGATGATGGCCCGCGCCATCTCGGGCGTGTAGATGTCGAGCGCCTCAATCGCCAGCTTGATCAGCTCCTCCTTGTCCGGCTCGTCCTCGGGCATCAGCTTCTGCATCTCCTTGACGCAGTTGGGGAACTTGGGGTGCGTCAGCTCCGTCGCCGCCTTCTTCTTGCCAAACAGGCCCCAGCCGCCGCCGGAGGAAGTGGCCGGCCGCGCGGACGCGGGCGTGTCGACGACCTCGCCCTTGGCCTTCTTCTCCTCGTAGATGCGCGCCTCCGTCTCGTACATTTCGAGCACCTGGAAGCCAAACGCCCACAGCTGGCGCAGCTTCTCCTCCTGCTCGTCCGTCAGGTTGCCGAGGTGGCCCGGCGGGATCTGGTGGCCGTTTTGTGTCATGGTTGCGGTGTGAGGTGGTGTGTGTGTGTGTTTCTCTGCTAGTTGGTTCAAGTGGTTGGCAGATGTAGAGTCTATGCGAAACTATCTAGTCGCGCGCGCGCAAGTATGCCAAAAACTAGCTCGGTAAATGGTATCCAAGACAGAAGACAGCAATCTGCAGAGACGCAACAAAAAGTAAGAGGAATAGAAGTTGGAGAGAGCCAACGAACAAGGCTGGCGTTGCACGGGCTTAATATCATTATTAGCTTGCTCTCCGCATCACATGTGGATTGTGATTGCATTCTGCAGGCCAAATTGACCACGCCACCACCGAATCCTCGCAGGCTAAGCCTTTTTCTGTGTACGGAGGACGCTTACGACGAGGACTATGCAAGCCTCTTTTGCCCACGTATTCCCACCCTTGCCCACAAAACGCCATGTCATTTACCCATGCGCTTGCACACCTGTGTCTAGCGGAGTGAGTCCTAGGCCCTCTGGCTGGCTACGGCTCCCGGGCCCTGCGTTGGAACAAAGCACTAGAATCTTTTTTTCTGGGTCAGGTTTTTTATGCTTTAGTTACCCCGCATATGGGTTCGGCGTGGCCATGTTTGTGCCTGGAAAGTCTAACTAGTTCAACTATGGTCCCGAGGCTGAGAGGCGCTATCCAGTTTGACAAGGTTTCCTGACTAGCGCAGGCTGGCTGGGCTGGCCCGAGTTTTGATTAATGTCACGAGGAAACGCAGGGGAGAGAGGGCGGGGTGGTAAAAATCCTACGAATTATGCGCCATGTTATAGGGCATGTTAATGGAACTCGCTTGTCTTTTGCGCACCCTCAAGAGTGTCGTCGGTTGGGGAGTGCGCCAGTGGTCGCGAGGGGGCCAACCCCCTGGCTCGCGAGCGTTGAAGACGCTTTGATAGGGCTTTCCCCCGCCAGATCGATTTTATCGGGCGGGTTTGCAAGTGGGATCGACATGTCTGACAGCCGGTTACCTCGGTCCAAGACTCGTTTCGCCCTTACTCTACTTATGTACTGCCGCAATACGGGGTTGGCGCTGTTGGCGAGGAACAGAGGCAACCAATGATTTCAGAAACGCGTATGCGCAGGCGACAGCTATACGTACGTACGCCGGGAAGTGCCGGTGCTGCATTGACTTTTGGCCGAGGCAGAAGAGATTAGCAAAGGGGGCGGCTGTCAAAAGTATGCTCCTACCAACAAGAGAGCGCGGAGGCCATGCTGTGAAACAGGAGCTGCGAAGCCGCTTTGCTGGGCCTCGGATGCGGGGACGGATAAAGCATAAGGCTGGCCAGCAGGCGAGTACTCTCCGACAGCAGCGGCGCCTTATTTTGCTTGTTGTGATCGAAAAGAGGTACAGTATGCCAAGGCGAGCCAGGCTACTAGTTACAGGAAGAAAGCTTTCTAGTGGTTTTGGCCGCCTGTCTTTTAACGTGGCACAAGTCAAGCACCAACGACAGGCAACCAAGCCCTATGTCTGCGGGTTGGCAGGTGGGCGACCTAACTAGTCATTTGGTAGCCGGCTAGGTGTACGCTGCCTCAACCCTCCTCCTACAAGGAGGGCATTGAAGGCTGCGCAGAGCGTTTGCCTACCTGCGCCATATGCTGCTGAATCCCGCTCTCTAATGCTCACTAGCCAGAGTGCGGTGTTTTATACTTGAAACGCTATATTTCCACCGCCACGGTTAGTAAAAATTTCTTAAGCTCTTTTATTAATAGTGAGGAAACAACCTAAGCAGCGCGAAATTGCATAGTCATTCGCTCTAGGCGATGCTCGCTCAGATCGACGAGGTTAGTGAAGGCGTAGGTCGATCCATACTGGGCGGAGCCTCTGTCCAGCGCTACGCGGGGACATCACCAGCATCTCTGCTGATGAAGTAGAGAAATCTACAAGCAGGACGTTTATCAATTGATAGTACGATCACTCTTCAAAAATTAAAATTAAAAATGAGGCAAAAAGGTTCTTCTTCTATCTCTTCTGTGGGCTGTCTAGCTATTATTTGCCTGGGTGGTTGAGCCACCAAGGCACAGGCATTGGAACACCCCGGAGCCATCTCACTATCTCATCATACGTGACGCAATGTGAGTCGTGACTTGATCCTTCAGAACCTTAACAGTGAGAGCGACGCTCAGTTGTAAGTGCAGTAGCTACAATTTATTAGAAAATATTGGCATCGAGTGTACTGGGCTGGTTCTTCTTACTCATTTGCGTCGCAGTGTCCACCATGGATGTCGCCCTCAATAAGGCACTGAAATTAAACAGATAAGCATATTCCAAGAACTTAGTGTGGGTGTCCTTACGCGAAGGCTGCAGCAGGCCGGGCTGCCATGCAGATTACCGACATCACAAGCTTGGCAAGTCAAACGCTGTTGAATTGTTCCGGCCATAGCGGAGGCGATTAGGACAAAAGAGAAGATGGAAGTAAAGGCAAACTTCATTTTCAAAGAGCTGTTAATAGCAGATTGTAGGTGTAAGCCACTGTTGTTTTGTCAGCTACACAACGAAAATAATCTTCAAACGCAAGTGGGAAGAAGAAGCAATTTACACTTTCGAATAGTAGCCGTGTATCTACCTGCATTACCTGAAAAGGCTTTAAAGAACAGATTCCAAGAACGAATTTCGCGTAGCATCACTTCATTTAGAGGATGATGGATAGATCTCTGAGAAGGTTGCTCACTTAATATTGCTGTTAACATGCATACTCAGGCTAACCTTCAGTGATGGCCCGGACAATTTTCGTCTCTATCGTTGTAGAATAGGGTTGGTATCTGCAGGTAATGATCAGCAAGTAAACCCAATTCCCTGAGACATAAGTTGCTCTCTTTAATATATTGGTGTTTCATGTCCTTCTCGTACCGACATTGCTAAAGGCTGAACTGTGTAAATAAAGGGCAACCACTGCGAGCCTCTAAATGACATCGGCTGTGCACCGAAAAACGAAGCAGTAATCGCGTAGTTGCGATCCCACATATCTATAAGTCAATCGACCCTACTTCACAGCTTCATTATACAAATTTTGGCCAATCAGATACGGAACAGCTTATTGCTCCCTATCCCTACCAACAGTAATTTATCCAGAAAACTTATTTAGGTGATATAAAGTCAGCTTACAGTTGGAAAATGAGATTGTTGGCAAGGAATTCAAAGAATTTAACCCGCCGGAAATTGTGCAACTCTCAAGGGATGGGCCAACTAGCCTTGCGCAGTGGCAAGGCAGATCAACAAGACTTGAAGGGACATCGGTCACGCCGAAAAGTAGACGCCTACGCCAGACCTAGACATATTGAACCTTACACTGTGTGACAGTCACCCACCAGTGCCTGTCAGCTCGGTCAAATTGTTTACACCTTAGCTGTTTGTGACGTTACTTCTGCCTTGGGCGTCAAAATCAACATGTAGAGGGGCGGATCGTCTAATGCTTAACCGGGCATATCGGCACCGGCTGAAAGGCATGCTCTAGCCACGTACAGCGAGCGGCTTTTGGTCGATCTCGGTTGACTTCACTCGGCTTCGTGCTTTTCCATTGCGCAATCTTAGACATGAGACGGAATAAAAACTCACTGCATGCTCAGGCATTCGCGCATTGCCTAAACAATATTCGCAATGCTTTACACATGTAAGTACCACATATCGGTCTGCTCAAGACGATCGTCTTGCATTTGGTGGTCGATACCTAGACGCCAAGGCAGGGGGGCGGGGTTGAGCCGAAGATAGATCCAGATTCGGAAAGCGCCGCCCGCAACGAGACTTTATCTGAGCTGAGCTGGACATAGACATTCGCTGCAGCCATTGAAGGCTGGAAAACAGGCTTTCTATCCATACGCGTATGGATATCTGATTCGTGGGCTAAGACGATCCTTTCTATCTTGGTCACCAGCCAGCTACTTCGCAACGCGCCCTCGGCGACTTCTCAGAGCACCCCACACACCTATATTGTATTTTGCAAATCCATTTTCGGCCGAGGATGGAAGTTTCGCTTGCATTCAATCTATGGCACTGGTTGCCCTAGTTGCAGTTTACGGCGGCACTGAGCAGCCTTCGCACTGCGTGGAAGCATGAGAAAGATGGACAAGAGCCCTCGGGCTACATACGGTCTGAACCGTTAATATTGCGAAGGCTGAACGAGTATAATTAGTCGGTGACAAGTCGGGGAAAATAGCGAGAGTACCTTAACCTACCGTACAGACTTTGCGCCTCCGTTCGTATTACCTCTACAGACTTTAGTGCAGGCTGATCCTACAGGCGCGTATGTGAGCACACTATTCGTCCACATAGCAAGCAAATCAGACCACTGAGCCTCAGTGGATGGCACATGTAGTCAGAAGCACCTGTCTCAAGGCGCCTTCCCCATTTGTTAAAAGGCGTTTATGGCTAGTCAAACACAGGTATACATATTGGCCCTAGTGGACCCATATTTGGGGGAATTACCGCCGGAAATGGTGGCGATCTTACAGCTATTCCTAGATCTGCGGGCTGATAGTCTTTGCGCCTGCACCTTTCTTATTTTTGTTTCTGGTTCTTGGACAAAATTGAGCGGTCAGGATGTCAACATGGTCGCTCGCTGGGTGGTTGCTCGCTGGGTGGTAGCTTGTTAGGTCGGTCGCACTGGTCGAAAAGGTGCTTCCTACCAGCGTCATAGACTGTCGCACATGGACAACCAACAAACATGAATATCGCGAAGTATCCTACCTTCGTTTCGTGATCTAGAGTTATGCCTTGTTTTGGAGACGATACAATACGTGTGTAGAATCGAAGTGCTTACACACGCAGTGTATCGCAAGCCTGTGCCTAGCGTTTCTTGCACGATGGTGTCAAGAGAAAGTCTAAATGATCGGTTTGGAATTTCTTCGTCAAGAAGTGACACCATAGTCAGCTGTGTAAGGTTGTTATTAATTAATTGACAATCACAAGCAGGAGACGGGTGACATAGTGGGAACCTGCAACTATCACTGGCTATTCTTTAGCCTCTGTTGCAGTGGTAGGTGGAGGTACAAGTTAATAGGGCAGAGACTAGGTAAGCCCCTGGCGTTGTGAGGTGTGCGGCAATAGGGACATAATGCATGGACTTGTCAAATCAATGTGGAAACATCTCATGGAGATGGTACCGACAAACATTAGCTAGATTCCAATGTTGTGATTGTTTTGTAATGTAATCTTTGCGCGCAGGTAGTTCAAAGTGCTAGCTCGCCATGTTCCTACGTTGTCCATCGCTGCCGACGAGTTCATACTCGAAGTCCGGCTGCAACTTCTCTCGTCGCCGTTCTGACGTATATTCAATAGTGAGATACGCATTGCGTACACAGATAGAGTAAGCACTATAAAACAACAAGGCTTAAATTAAGACTGGCATTCTGGGTAGTCATCGGGCATGAAAGGGCATGGTATCACTCCAACGTCAGCTAACTAACTCATTCCTACAGATCTCAGGCGATATCAGATCCAGAGTACATAAATGATTGTGAGAGTCGAAGGCGACGTACACTTCGATTTGCGGCTGGGATCATGGGTTTAAATAAAATTTCAAGACGGTACTGTGGATAAAAATGCGTATCTTTATCTTTCATAGAGGTGATATGCAGCTGTAACAATGCATAATAACGGTCTAGACATTAATGCGGCGTTTATTGTGTTGCATATGGTGTCTGTCTAGTCGCGCCGCACGTTTCGGCACCATTGGGTGGTTACTCCAAGAGGGCTTGCATTAGGAAGCCTGTCTTGGGACGCAGCTGTGGCGCCATCGTCTCGTTGAATGGATACAGTCAGTCTGCATCGAAATAAACCAAGATGGATGAGAAGAAAGCAGTTTAGACGTGCGGCAACGTAGGACACATTAAGGGCAACGGCGTTGTTACACCCAGCATTTTAGCATCTGTCTTGGGGAACCTTGAGGCGGACTGAAGGTACCTGCCAGGTACAAAAAGCCGGACAGACGAGCCGAATCACCAGATCCGGTTGACTCAGTTTCCTTGATAATTAGTTAACCAGAGAGGGATACTATCTCCGCTTCTTATTGTAGATCTGAGTCGACATATTTTAATAGTAGATGTAAATCTCATCTATAAAATATAATCAACAATGGAAACGAACTAATATCGCTGGTGTGTGGTCGGCACTCGGCCGCTTCTTCCCCGACCCAGTCGGTCTCCGACCACTGTCGCGCAGCCCATTTCTAAGCAGAATCCTACATCGTCCCGTAGGAAGGAATGCGATGTCGAGATACATCAGCATATTCAGCATGAACTGGTTCCAGCGGCTGACATTTGTCATATTGACTCAGCATTGCATATCCTACGGCTGGTACTGCTCGCTGTGCCCATGATGCTGCCACTGCAACAGTGCTGCGCTGTCCCTGCGTCGCTCGGCTCCGAACTTTGAAAGCGCGACACCGGCGCATTGCATTCGATGCTGATTTGTGATTGTATAGTTGGAAACGCAAATGTAGCATTTCAGATGCCGTGTCAGCGACTGTCGCCACCGGCCAATCCGCGCCGCCCGTTTTATAATTCTAGCGTCATAGGGCTCCGCATCGCCAACCTTCAGGGCTGTCAGCTTCTCCATACTTCGTAGCTCGGTGTTCTCCCCAGTCCGAACACGACCTCAGCTCGCGCTGTGCCAGAACGCCGTGAGAACCGTTTCTTTCTCTGGTTGCACAGTCTCTTCTTTAACTCCTTGCGCCGGCCCGCCATTCAATTCATTATCTCCGCGCACCGCAACTCGGCCACTTTGCGCATCCGGGAAAAGGTCGTCTCGTGTCGGCGCATCGCAGTCCCACGGCGCCACCCACCACTCCCGACGCTGCAGTGCCCATCCAGCCTTGCAAGCGAGCTGCCTAGACAAGTTGACTAGCTCTTCTGGTGTGGCAGCAGATGTGCATTTCCCGGGGTAGAACCAACTGCGTATTTAAACAAACCGCCCACCACCCCTCATGCGTCTCCCGCTGGTGCTGGCAAGATCTGTAGAGCCGCGTCGACTCGTCCTCTCCAGAACAGCCCGTCGCGCCGCATTGCAAGCAGCATTATCAACCCCAGTAGCCATCACCCGCAGAAAGCTCTACACCATGGGCACACCCACGCGCATCGAGATTGGCGCCGACGAGACTGGCCTGCTGGGCATGAAGCAGACGCCCGAGGTGGCGGCCAAGCTCAGCTCGCTGCTGCAGGAGGATCTGGAGGTGCGCGAAAGCCCATTGCGCCACGATGAGGAAGAGCTAGCGGTCGCTAATAACGATTTTGAGTCCTGCAGAAACACAACGTCTTTTTCAATGAAAAGGGATATCATAATCATGTGAATGCCGTCGGATGCAGCGTTTGAAACATGGGCTAATATGCAACTAGATTGTGCATCATCTCCTGGCTCTGTACGGCACCGGCGCCACCGCAGAGAATATCCAGCGCGGATATGACAAAAACAAAACATATCAGATCAAACGAAACGAACAGGGCACAAAAGCTTTGAATGCGCTCCGCGAAAATTACGATGAGGCCACTAAGGAATTCTTTGGTCGAGGTCGATACTATGGCGATTTCCTTCGCTTCTATCAGGGTGAGATTGAGGAGCTGGGATACCAAGAAGTCGTCCTCAAGTATCTTCTTGGCAACGAGCAAAATTTCCGACGTTTATTTGCCGGTACGTTCTTTCCTATCCAACCAATTTCATCCAGCCTTTTCTGATTGATGGGAAAAAAGGCCTCCTCCATCCATATCTGCAGCTCATGTACGGCCTGGAGTGGGAGCAGCCCTGCCTCGTCGCCGAGGGCCTCGCGCAGACCAGCATCCACCGCGACAACTACGGCGAGCTCTTTGCCCAGGTCGATGAAAAGGCCAAGGCGAACCCTGCCCGGGCGCAGCGCCACCTCGCCGATCTGTACGACACCATCGGCACCGAGTACCCGCACCTCGTCGCCGAGTCCAAGTGGGAGGACGGCGACGGCAGCCAGGCGGCCGTGCTGGACCGCATCCCGGACCAGGTGGCCGACTACCTCGCCGCCAACATCAGGGTCAGCCCGGACAACCTTGACGAGCAGATTGACGCCATGGTGCATGCGTCGGCATACTTTGCCGCGGCGTGCATCTTTCACCCTCCCCATAAACCGAAATACGACTTTTTCATCATGCAAGTCTTTTCTCTCTCTCTCTCTCGTATGGTTCCTGTACCTATTGTTTTAACTAACACTTTATAGCCACCACAACAATCTCAGCCCGGCGTTTGTCTGGCTCAAGTCGCAAGACTGGATCCCCAAAGCCGCCAAGATGCGCCTGCTCGAGTGGAAGATGCGCACCGGCATCCTCACCTTCCTCTCCCGCGGCAGCCCGCGCTTCGACCTCGACGCCCTCCGCCGCTACGTGCCCAACGACATCCGCACGGGCAAGGCCGACAAGATGGTGGCCACGCCCGAGGAGCTGCTGCCGCGCCTGCACGCCATCCCCGACGATGGGCACGTCATCAAGGTCGCGCGCGCCTTCTTGCTCGCGCAGCAAGTCTCGAAGAAGTATCTGGAGCAGTCGCCGCGGCCGTCATGGATCCGCTTCGCCGACGACGAGACGTGGCTGAAGGCGCACTACGCGCTGCTGGACAGTGTCGAGGGCCCGGACGTGGACAGCGGCAAGGAGCCGCGCTGGGTGCGGTCGGCGGGCTTTGACAGCGCCTGGGAGAATGTCCCCAAGGTGTAAGCGTATGCGCGTACCCCATTTCTCCATGATATTCGAGTCTAATCCCAGCAGTCTTAGGACTTCATCCGAGTCGAGGTTGTAATTGTATCCAACGGGAGTCTGGGATCGCTGTTGGGTATTCAACTTTTGTATTGTATCAATAACGCCCCAAGATTGCTCTATGAATACGACTATGAGGGTGAAGTCCGAAATAAAAACAACCGAAATACAACAGGAATAAATATGCCACCATGTCTTTCTCATCATCTACTCCAGTCCAATCCATTCGTCTTCATCATCGCTAGACGCTTCCGCATCATCGCCGTTCATGTCCACATCAATGCTCACAGCGCCATTCTCCTCACCACTTGCCGTTAGAGCCTTGGCGCCCTTCGTGCCGGCCTGTCCTAGAAGATAATCCACCATGTAGACGTTTTCGTCGGCCAGGCGTTTAATGTCATCGCGCATGCGGTTCACGGCGCGGTTCACCACGCGCAGCTCGACGTCGACCTTGGCGCGGTTGGCCGTCAGCCACGCGCCGTGCTTGTCGACGAGGGCCTTGATCCAGAGCAGGCAAAACTCCATGTGCGGCGACTCCTCGGTCTGGGCGGCGACGAAGCGCAGCAGGCGCGGCACGTACACGACGGGCATGCCGGCGACGGCGAGGCCGATGTCGCCGGGCGGCACGGCCTGGAACACGCGCTTGACCAGGGCGGCCTCGTTGAGGCGGAATGCCATGACCAACGCCTTGAGGTAGTCGCGCTCGTTCTCGAGCACGGCAAGCGTCGACGCCGGCGTGATCTCAATGTTGAGATCAAAGGGGTCAAATTGCACCGTCGTGTCGAGGCTGTAGATGAGCAGGCCCTCGGTGGAGGCAGCGCAAAAGGACGTGCCGGCGGGGGAGAAGGCGATACCGCTGACGCGCACCTCGGGGAAGCGCTTGCGGGCAGACGGGTCGCCGCCGCGCTTGGAGCCGGGCAGGCCCTCGGCGGCGCGGGCGGCCTCGCGGTCGGAGATTTCCTCGTCGTCAATGTCGGCGGCCGTGCCGGCTTCGGTGAGGAGCTTGCTGTTGAGAAACTCTTGCGTGCCGGAGAGCGAGAGGTTGACGCTGACGGTGAACTTCTTGAGGAGCACCATGGTGGTCACGGAGTACAGGCAGATGTACTTAGAGTTGCCGCCGGCGAGGATGCAGCTGCCGTCGGTGCTGTACTTGATCGAGTTGTACGCCTTGGTGCCGGCCACGTTGGCGGCGGTGCGGCGGTCGGTAATCTTGCGGCCGCCCGAGGCGTCGCGGCGTCCGTCGACACCGGCGACCTGCTCGGCCTCCATGTTCCAAAACGTCAGCTGGCCGTCGAGCGTCGAAATGGCAAGCTGTAGCGAGTCGGGGCGGACGGCAATGTCCAAGACGTCGGCTTGCAGCTGCAGCGGCTCGCTGGTTTGCGTGCGGTTGAATATGGACCAGATGCGCGCAGTGCGGTCCCAGCTGCCGGAGACTAGCGAGTCGCCGTTCGGCGCAAAGGCGAGCGAGGAGACAGGACCCTCGTGGCCCGAGAGCTGATCGAGCAGCTGGCCGGTCTGAACGGACCAGATGTGAATGTCAAAGGAGTCGAGGGAGCCGGCCGCTACGACTTCACCGCTGGGGTCAACGGCCATGCAGGAGAAGGAGAGGCGCGTGGGCGCGGTGAAGGTGCGGAAATTTCGGTAGCGGATGAGATCCCATGCGCGGATAGAGCCGTCAAGACTCGATGTGAAGAGCACGTTGCCCTTTTTGGCAAACTCGCATCCTGTTACGCCAGAAGTATGCTCGGTAAAAGTAACAATGCAGAAACCCGATTCGGTATCCCAGACCTTGATCTTGCCGTCGTCAGAGGTGGTGACGATTTTCGTGCCGTCTGGAGAATAGACTAGCGAGTTCATCGAGTCAAAGTGGCCTTGTTGCTTGAGGATGTACGATTCTGACTGCCACTCCCAGACCAGCAGCTGCCCAAGTTTGGACGCGCCAAAAGCAAGCCACTCTCCGGTCTTGTTGATGGTGACAAAGTCAATATCGTTCTGCGAGATGCTCAATTTGTGAATATTGTTAAAGTCGGGCATCTCATACAGGCCAAAGAGACCATTGGAGAATCCAGCGACTAGCAGGTTCGACTCGGGGTGGAACGAAGCGCAACGAACGTGGGCGCTGCCCTGCATGAAAAAGTGTTTCTGTACAATGCGCCAGTGCATGTCGGAATCGTCGTCTTCATCCATCTCGTCTTCGTTTTCCTTGACGCGATTGATCGGCTTTGCGTATTGCCAGTCGAATACGGCGCCATCCTTGCTGACAGTGTAAATAATTTCCTGGTTTTCCGAAAACCAAGCACCAATCACAGGCTGCTTGTGTCCGGAGAGCACCGTTGGGGTAAAGCCCTCCACTGCTTCGACGCTCCATATTCTTGCCGTGAGATCCTTGGCTGCTGTGAGGAAGAAACGCGAATCGCTCGACCATTCAATATGTTGGACGTCGTCAAAATGTTGCGTGTGGGTGTGGTGCTTTACGAATGGCGCAAATTCAAGCTCGCCGCTGGCGTTGGTGTCGGGAGTCGAGGGCACGTGCCAGACCTCAATCTTGCGGCCCAGGCCGACAGCAAAATAGCGACCTGACGGAGAAAAGGAGAGAGCGGTAATCTTGCCCTTGAAGGAAAAGTGGTATATCGATATTCTTCGGGGAACGTTGGTCAGAATGGCGTGGCCATCTTCGTCGACTGTGAGGAGGAGGTTGCCGCGGGGAGTGAGGCCGAGGCGGGCAATATTCTTGCGGTGCGCAAAGGGGAGGGTATATGATTTGTTCCTGAGTTTGTCAGAAGCGCAGATCTAGCGGAAATATACAAGATTTACATACTCGGTCAAATTGAAAACCGTCACTCTGTTGCCGACTGGCGAAAAGAGGTGGGTGCCATCGGGACTGAAGAGCAAATTGCCCTGGCAGTACACCGTGCCTAGTAAATTCGAAAACTAGAAAGGTCAGCGATTGGCCATATAGCGCCTACTAAGCGATTCTCTGCAGCATACCCTGAAATCGGTCTTCATTGTCGTTTGGCGTCCATTATTCGCAAAAGTTACAACTGGCGTCCAAAACTTTCCAAGCTGCGATGCTTATCGATAGGGCGCCGAAATTTTTGGAGGGGCCGGCCATTAGTTGTTCCAGGCATAACTGCCGCCCGCCAGCCACACAAATGTCAAGCACTAGCCACAGCCTGCACGTCCCAGATGGGCGGTGGAGCGCATTGACCGCTTCTGCCTTTCGCCAGCTGCCAGCCATCCAGCGTCCGGCCGTTGGCTAGGAAAGGGGGGCCGGCCAGCTGCTTGCCCCGTGTCCCATCGCACTGACCAGCGCTGCCCGCAAGCCCCCCGGACGAATCCAAGACCAGCAAAATTGGTGGCCACGACCCCCCTTTGGTGCCCCTGAAAGCCCATCCAAGCTCCGAACCTCCTCCACCTGGTGGCCATCTTCCCAAACGCACTTCTTGATCTCCAATCGATCTCAGCATTTGCTAGACGGATATCTTGGGTCGTCTTCTGCTGCTTGTCAATTCACTCTCTGGTCTTTGCGCCGACGTCTTGTTTTTTCTCGTCTCTTCACTCCCCTCACAGCCCACCCCTCACCATATCAAACATGGCTCCTGCCAGCGCCGAGAGTGCATCGCCAATTGGCATTGCCAATCTGCCTAACCAGCGTCACAAGATTGTCGCCAAGCGTGGTGCCGGCTTCACCATTATGGTACGCCGATGTTTCTTCCAGCTGTCTAGCCACCGTTGCAGATGGCAGGTCTGGACAAGGCCGTTTGATGTCACGCTAACATGAACGTTCAGGTTGCTGGAGAGTCTGGCCTCGGAAAGACGACTTTCATCAACACGCTTTTCTCGACCA
The DNA here is from genome assembly GCA_029218145.1 of Aphanocladium album. Taxonomy (NCBI): domain Eukaryota; kingdom Fungi; phylum Ascomycota; class Sordariomycetes; order Hypocreales; genus Aphanocladium; species Aphanocladium album. The sequence goes on from JARDXD010000830.1 coordinate 31,364, forward strand.
CCATCAAGAACTATGCCGACCACAAGCGTCGCCACCAGAAGCAGGTCGACAAGACTGTCGAGATTGAAATCACCAAGGCCGAGCTCGAGGAGAAGTTCTTCAAGGGTGCGTGCTTACCGCATCCCACCTGGCAAGCTTGTAATGCTAATGAGCTTGAGAATAGTCCGCCTGACCGTCATCGACACCCCCGGATTCGGAGACTACGTTAACAACCGTGACTCCTGGATGCCCATCATCGAGTTCCTCGACGACCAGCACGAGTCCTACATGCTTCAGGAGCAGCAGCCCCGCCGTCAGGACAAGATCGATCTCCGTGTCCACGCCTGTCTGTACTTCATCCGCCCTACCGGCCACACCCTCAAGCCTCTCGATATCGAGGTCATGAAGAGACTCTGCTCTCGCGTCAACCTGATCCCCGTCATTGCCAAGGCCGATACTCTCAGCCCTGCCGACCTGGCCAAGTTCAAGCAGCGCGTACGTGACGTGCACCTCCACTGTATTACCACAGCTAACTTTTCCAGATTGCCGCCGTCATCGAGGCGCAGAATATTAAGATTTACCAGCCCCCAGTTGAGGAGGACGATGATGCCGCTGCTCAGCACGCGCGTAGCCTTATGGCCGCTATGCCTTTCGCTGTCATTGGTTCCGAGAAGGATGTCAAGACCAACGACGGACGCATCGTCAAGGGTCGCCAGTACTCTTGGGGTGTTGCCGAGGTTGAGAACGAGGACCACTGCGACTTTAAGAAGCTTCGATCCATTCTGATCCGCACCCACATGCTCGACCTTATCCACACCACCGAGGAGCTTCACTACGAGGCCTACCGCGCCCAGCAAATGGAGACGCGCAAGTTTGGCGAGGCCCGTCCCCGCAAGCTCGACAACCCCAAGTTCAAGGAGGAGGAGGAGGCTCTCCGCAAGCGTTTCACCGAGCAGGTCAAGATCGAGGAGCAGCGCTTCCGCCAATGGGAGCAGAAGCTCATTTCCGAGCGCGATCGCCTCAACAAGGATCTCGAGCAGACCCACGCTCAGATCAAGCAGCTGGAGTCGGAGCTCGAGTCCATGCAGGGCAGCGCGGTCCGCAGCCACGGTCGTCGCTAAACATTTGGTCGCTTCACGTCTCACTTGCAAAGCTGCGACTGGACAGTCAGGAGTTTTTGTTTTTCGCATCTACGCTCCGCACCGGGGCTTGGAGTTGAGAAAAGCCGAATAGTACCGACAGAGGAATACAGGCATGGATATTATTGGCAGCAGGTTCCAGCGTTGGTGATGTGGTGGTCTGCCGTAATGATGGCACCTTTTGATTGTGGAGGAACAGCGCTTGCTTGCTCGCTGTTGGGCCTCCTTGTGGAATTGGTCATGGAGGCCAAAAAGTTAATACGTCCCTTAACGAGCAAGATTTGTTGTGGAGGTTTTGATAATGTAGCCTTATTTTATTCCCTTTATTAGCTGAAGTCTCGTATATTCAATTTGCGTTTGCTTGTGTTGTAGTTGTAAAAAAAAGACATGATGGGCGACGCTGTTGACCCTCTGAATTGATGGTGGCTTATGCCACCAGTAAATGCTATAAAGAACAAAAGTACAGAAGACTCCGAATGCATCAGTATACCATGCAACAACTGACTCCCCCCCCTAAGAAAAACTCGCCTCGCCCAGTATGAAAAAATTAAATGAAGGAGAAGGAAACAAGAAGAAAGAAGCAAAAAAAGAAAGCTCATGTTGCATCCAAGCAGCGGACACGGACCCCCTGATTCGATGATTGCTTTTGCCCAAGTGGTTGAAAAGCCCACTCATCCGAACAGGGCCGCTCTTCCGATGCAAGCCAAAAGCATTGAAAGAAGAAAGCACAAAGGACAGTTTCGACTTTCCAACAAGTAGTTCGTGAATGCAGGATGCCGACCGCCACATACACACTCGACATATATACAACTTTTGTGGCGGTGCAAGATGGCACATACATGAGTGTCTGTCTTATACAGCATCCATGCTGGCTCTGGTGGTGAGCTGCTCATTCTTATTGCCCAGCCGTGATATCTGCAGGAACGCGTCGACGCCGTACCCCTCCAAGCTGTGAACGTGCAGGCTGCCGGCCCAGTACTCGGCGTAGACGCGGCTGAGGGGCAAACCCATGCCGAGACGCAGGTTAGGCGGACGGCTGGTGAGGCTGGACAGGGAGTTTTGCTGCGAGGGCGTGTGCGGCGTGGACGAGTTTGGCGGCTGTTCCTGCGGCGCCGGCGGTGGAGGCGGAGGCGTCGGGTACGAGGGCGCCTTGAGGTCGGCGCGGCCGAGCTCGTCAATGTGCAGTTCCTGCATGGTGGCGGCCATGCGGGGCACCTGGCCGAGGTTCTCGAGGCGGTTGGCCGACTGGGGCCCCTTGGAGAAGGACCAGAGGTAGGGGAGCTCCTCGCGGGGGATGCCGCCGCCGCGGTCCGAGATGCGGATGATGACGTGCTCCTGGGCCTCGCAGATGGTGACCTCGATGGGCGCGGGCGGCTCGACGGGGGTCGGGTTCTCGCTGGCGGCGGCTTTTTCACGAAGCTTAGCCTGGCGGTCGATGACGGCCTGGACCGAGTTGCGGAGGAGCTCGCCGATGATGTACTCGAGGTGGCTGAGGATGTAAGGGAAGCTGGCGTTGAGGTGGCCGTCGACGCGAATCTCGGGCACCTCGGCGTCGGGGCCGTTGGTGGAACGGGCGAGGGTGGTGACGGCGCGCGCGCAGCGGTCGATGACGTCGCGGGCCTGGCACCTGATGAAGACCTCGCCGATGAAGTCGCTCTCGGAGAGCTTGGCGCCGGGGGAAAAGTGCGGCGAGTTGTAGGTTTCCGTGAGGGAGAGGTGCTGCTCGGCGATGACGCGGCGAGAGATGCGCTGCGAAGGGTGTAAGCTCGGCTTTTCAGAGAAGAAAACGGGAGGGTTATGGGAGTGTCGCATGAGCGGTGCTTACAGATTTGAGTATCGTATTCATAAACTTGTCGAGGTCTTGCGGGTTCATCAAGCCGCCGCACTCGAGGATGCCCATGGCGAGCTTGGGAATCACAGTCAGGTGGCCCTTGAGATTTTGCGAAATGACATCGCAGAGGTGGTCGTTGTCCTCGAGGGTCTTGACCTCTTTGATTTTGCGAAACGTGTCAAAGGCGTTGTAGTATAAGTTGTAGACGTCGTTGATGTGGGGGTTCGTGACGACGACGTAGGGGAGCTGCTGCATGTCGCGGAGGCGATGGGCGATTCTGTTTTTCGGTTAGCTTTTTTTTAAACCGTATTCGAGCGCATTTGCAGGAAGCATACCTAGATGGCAATTCTGTCCGGACATAGTTGGCGGAGCTGATGAGGCGGGATTCTGTGAGGGAGCGGCCAAAGACCATGAGCTGGCGCAAGCTGATGGGACGAGCCTCGCGCGCAACCCAGCTGCGAGATTGTCAGTAATTGAATAAATCACAAGGTCGGTGCTGCTGCAAATTATTCCGTAATGATTTTTGCAGCGCAGCATTCGGTGCAAGAACGTACTCGTCGAGGACAGAGACTGGACGCCACGCTCCAGCGGCAGTGGCAGCTCCACGTCCGGCCGTCGGACGGCGATGCGACGACGCCGCACTCGGTCTGGCCGTGGTGGTGGTGGTGGCGAGCGCAGCAGCAGCGGTCGTCCTTGCGAGAGGATCAGTGAGCCGCTGCCGCGTTCGCGTATGGCGCATGGCGTTTGACAGCATGGTCACCGTGCCATGCAGCGTGCAGCAGAGAGCTGTTGTGGTTGTCGGGAGGGGGAGTAGCAGTAGCTTTCCGTGGGTAGGGGTTTGTCGTTGGACTGGTCGTGTGCTGCGATGGCTGGGTGGGCGGGCGAGCTAGCGAGATCGAGTATCGTCGAAAAGGGACGAGCTGCGTTGGAACGAAGAAAAGGATAGACGGTGGAAACAATCGCTAGATGAGATGGGCTTGGGTAGATGAGAAGATAGAGTCAGAGTTTTTGGACCAAGTGTTGTCGCATGCACCAGATTCCAGGGATTTTTTTAGGTCTGGCGCGGGAAGCTTGTGACTGGGCCGCCGGAGTGACAGCTACAGAGTACCCGTACTTGCTGCTGAGCGTCACTTTTGGGGGTGCCTCTGCTTGGTTTGCGGTCTTTTTTTACCCCACAGCGCGAAGCGGTATCGGCTTCCGATCAGGCCAAGACTGGAGAGATGGGTATGCTTGCTCAAGTCGTGGCATGAATAGAGGAAGCAAATAATAGATGGCAAGGCAAAGTCATGATAATGAGAGAAAAAAAGGGAAAAGCCCTCAGATTTGGAGACAGAAAGATAACCGCCCGCATTTCAAAGCTTCCCCTCATTTTCGCTCGCCAACCCGTTGTTCCCCGCGTTACAGGTCTAGCTGCGTGTCTCTGGGCTTGCAGTCTAGGCATCTGTCCCTATCTCGACGCGGGCCACCGCGCGCGCCCATCCTTTGCCTAGCTACTGCATGCTGTTGGAGGTATGGGCGCCGCCAGCTCGGCGTTTTTGCTGCCCAATGCTACTGTGGCAAACTGACCAAAGCTGCAGCTAGGCTCGAAATGAGCTGCCCGGTGCGCTGCAGCAGAGCTATATGCGACCAGGCTGCAGGCCCTAGACGTGTGTGTCTCGTACGGAGATTTTGCGACATCTTTCTCCGTTTCCAAGACTTTATCATCCTTTTCCATCTGACTTTGAGGGAGAGATGAGGGGGGGAAAGAGTTCTCTTAACTAGCTGCTGGTTGGGTGTCTACAGCGGCCCGTGAACCCCTCCAATGTGGCAGCGGGAAGAGATGATCCCCAGCCACGTTTGGCAGCCTTTCACATGCTCACGGTGGCGGCGCGAGACAGCGTGGCGCTGCCTGCGCTGCAACAGGCAGGGTGAGGAGAGGTCACCACCACCACAACCCCTCACCAATCCTGCATGTTAGTGCCCGCACATCAATTCCATAAACGTGCGTGCAGACCTTGTTTCCGAGGTTTCGTACTGGATGGGACGGCGCACTATATAGATGCTGCATTTCTAATAGTCGCCAATCTTTAACCAGCGTGCCATACCCTTGTCTGCTACCAACACCTCAGCACAGTCTCTGGAGCTCCACAGGCCAGAAACTGCTGCTTGTATTAAAGATGATATGGTTTTCATTAACCTGATTATGCATTCGTACGCTGAAATGAGTTTGCCATAAAGCTGCGTTCACAAGTCCTTCTGCTATGATGTTAAGCTGTCAAGAAGGGGTGGAATGTCAGCCACTCCACAGAGTTTATAGAAGCCATACGACACCAACAATCAATACATTGGCTGCTGTTGCAGGCTTGGCATGCGCCGAGCGACTTGTGCCGAGTATTCAATGCTGTCTCTGATGGTATTTCTGTTCATCATGACGTTGTACTATTTCTTATTCATTGATACATGACTGCAATGCTCGGCGTTGACGGCCTGTTGCGGTTGGGGTCTCGGCCATGTCAGTTTCTTCTGCCAAAGTGAGAAGAGTACATGAAGAAGGCAACTCTACCGATGGAAGCGAATTAAAGTTTTTTTCAATGGAAGTAATAGCAGACTAATTCGCAAACTGCATCAATACAGACGTTTAATGACGTACTATTGAGCTAGCTAGATACAACAGTTCACAGATTATTAGCTTATAAAACATTGGCTTGCTGTTGCACTCAGGTTTGTTCCGTTTTTGTATAACTGATAAAGTTTTCCCCTTTTCTCTTCTACTTGGTTCCTTGTAATAGCTTGGACACTTGTCAACAGTAAAGGGCTACTTCGCCGAGTTTGTCGGCGCCCGTTGAGGTAAATGCTCCGTCACTCACGGTCCCATGCCCCCCATCGGCTTGCAGTCAAATCAGCGTCAAAAATTACCCTGCAAGTGGTCGACGGTGCAAAAAAGGCTGTTGCAGCAAGCTAACTTTAATACTGAACACAAGGCGGCGGAGTGCCATGAGAAGAGTTGGTTCTGTAACGAATGGTCTACAAATTGGGGCCAAGTATAGGTATTATTGCATCTATGCAACTCCCTTTTTTTTCTTTACAGTGCAAGATGAGAAGCGCCTTGTTTTCTATGGCAACGTTTGCGTCCTCGCAGGTTCACCGGAGTCTAGCCAGTTTTTGCAGGGTTTTGCTCGCACCAATATAGAGATATCTACAAGGTATCGGTGACCAGATGCGTCTCGATTCTGACAACTGAGACCCGATAGTTTCTTAAATTGGCATCTCATGAAGACAAAGAATCAAGTCGACTGGGCTGATGATAAACGCAACTGGAAGAAAGGAAAAGAAGACGAAAGGAAGGAATTGTCATGTTACAGGGTAGTCAGAATAGCGTAAGTATATTTTCCGATGGCATACTCGAATTTCTCTGAAAACCTATCATGCGTCAGATCTGGTCATTTGCAGTTGAAAGCATCAAGCACAATCGTCTCCATGCACATCATAGTAGAGACCCGCAGGGCGTTAGAATGCAACAGTCTAGAGTGGCGAATTTGCTGCTTCGCTCAGTAGGGCACAAGGAAGAGGGCTGCCACATGTTTTTGGTCCGCAGACAATAAGTATTTCTGAGGAACAATAGAAGACTTGATTCTCTTCTAGGTATGCGTTGCAGTCTCGCGGAATAGTATATTGAAAAATCCGGTTCTACATATAAGCACGCTGCTATGCAGATGAATGCCTTCATCACTGTGCTGGGCAAGTACGCATCAGCCACTCTGCGGGGGCAAAAAAGTCAAAGTGTCAAGCGAAAGGTGTTAGAGGGGTACGTGCGCAGTGGCGGATTTAGCGCAGCCGAGGATGTACCCGCCAAACAGAGCCAGCCTGCACCAGCTCGTGGCGCTTGGTGGTACAGCGCATCACAGTGCAGTGTGCCTTGGTGCACAGAGCTCCCCAGCTTGGGCGGCTGCATGAGCAAGGTACCAGTTGGCATGTGCCTGGGTTTGACCAGGTTTGTATGTAGATGGGCTAAGAGAGCTGCCTTTTGCTGTATTTGCATCATCATAGACTCTTTACGGCACAGGTGGACTCGCGGCTCTTTGCGTGCCTCTTCTTGTAGCTGCCACATTCAATCACCCCGCTACCCAGCAGCGGTAACCCGTTGGTGCCAGCGCTACGCCCAGTCTGTTTGCCCCAGCTTACCAGCTTTTTTGACCTTGCCAGTGGGAACAGTGCTGCTGCTGCTGCTGCTGCACCCCGCCGCTGCCGTGACGTGACGCCTCCCACCACCACTTCCACCGACTTCAAATCCACTGCTCTTGCAACGCACCTCGGAGCACCCTGCCCCCCATCTGGGCTTCTCTTTTCGTCTTTTTACGGGATCCACGGTCTGAATCCGTAATTGGCAATCATGGTGAGTCCTTCTCCCGCTGCGTCCCTTCAATCACGACTCTTCCGCTGCCTGCCTGGTTGGCCGCTCAACGCCCATCCCTGCGCCTGCTGCCTCACGACAATTTTTTTGCCAACCTCCAGCTGCCGCGGCAGGGCCTCTTGCTCGCCCAGTCTGCATCGGCCTTCCCTCATGGCGCTTTGCGTCCAGCTTCACATTCGATATCCGTCGCATTGCTGCATCGTTTCTCCCTACTGAGATTCGCCGCGCGCTGCCTCAGCATACGTCAACTCTTTGCCCCGCTCGCCAAAAGCTTCAGCATCCAATACCCAGCTTCTGGCCCTTGCCCTCTCGATACTCGTCTTCTCTGCATTTTCTTTTCTCACCTCGTCGCCCCCAATGGAGCCCTCGCCTCCCACATCCCCCGGTCTTCGGGTTACTAACATCACCATCTCTACCCAGAGTTATAACATTCCCTCTCCCAACGAGATGGAGGTGGACGCCCCCGAGTATGTCGACGTCTCCAGCCTTGCCGACCGCGATTCCGTCGCCATCATAAACCCAGACAATGCCGACCAAGACGCCGAACCCGTCCAAGACCTTCCCTTGGCCAACGACTGTATGTACCGAGTCGCCGGCGGCTTCGCCCCATCACCGCCCCATTCACGCTGCTAATCTCTTCTCGCTTCGCCACGGCACAGACGAGGCCATGAAGGACATTGTTCTCCCACCTCTGATCGATCAGCCCAAAATTCTCCAAGACTGTGTAAATACATGGACAGTTGAAAACTGGCGTAGTCTCGGCAAGAAGGAACATGGTCCCGTCTTCCAGGCTGGCGGATTCCCATGGTGCGTCACCCATCCCGGTCCTTGCCATCGCTGCAGCCTCATCTTGCTAACCTCGTCTTCTCCAGGCGCATTCTCCTCTTTCCCCACGGAAACAACACCGACCACTGCTCCATCTATCTCGAGCATGGTTTCGACCCCGACGCCATCCCAGATAACTGGAGCTGCTGCGTGCAGTTTGCTCTGGTTCTCTGGAACCCCAACGACCCCAGCCTATACACCAACCATGCCGCGCATCACCGCTTCACCAAGGAAGAGGGTGACTGGGGCTTCACACGCTTTGTCGAAAGCAGAAGAATGTTCAATGTTCCTTGGGAGGGCACCAACAAACCTCTCCTCGAGAACGAGACCGCAAACATTACGGCCTACGTGCGCTTGGTTGAGGATGAGACTGGCGTTCTTTGGCACAACTTTGTCAACTATGACTCCAAAAAGGAAACCGGCTACGTCGGTCTCAAGAACCAGGGCGCCACCTGCTACCTCAATTCCCTTCTCCAGTCACTATACTTTACAAACGCCTTCCGCAAGGTCAGCATGTTTCCTCTCTCGCTGCTACGTACGCTAACTTCTCCAGGCCGTTTACGAGATTCCGACCGAAAATGATGACAGCCTAACAAACTCAGCTTACACGCTGCAACGGCTGTTTTACCAGCTTCAGACATCAGAACAGGCCGTCAGCACAAACGAGCTGACAAAATCGTTTGGTTGGGAAACGAGACACATTTTCGAGCAGCAGGATGTCCAGGAGCTCTCGCGCAAGCTCATGGAACGACTGGAGGAGAGAATGAAGGGCACCAAGGCCGAGAACGTGCTTCCCGAAATGTTTAGCGGCAAGATCAAGACCTACATTTCCTGCATCAATGTCGACTACGAATCAAGCCGCGTCGAAGACTTTTGGGACATTCAGCTCAACGTCAGCGGCCAGAAGCGCCTCCTCGACAGTTTCCAGGACTACATCAACGTGGAAAAAATGGATGGCGAGAACCAGTACTTTGCCGGCGACGAACACAAGCTGCAGGATGCCAACAAGGGTGTCATTTTCAACAGTTTTCCCGACGTTCTCCACCTTCAGCTCAAGCGTTTCGAGTATGATATCCAAAGAGATATGATGATGAAGATCAATGACCGCTACGAATTTCCCGACGTTTTTGATGCCGCTCCCTATCTCAACGACGACGCTGATAGATCCGAGTCTTGGGCCTACCAGCTGCACGGTGTTCTCGTTCACAGCGGTGATCTCAACGCTGGCCACTACTACGCCTTCATCAAGCCTAACAAGGATGGCTGGTTCTACAAGTACGACGATGACAAGGTCACCAAGGCTACTTCGCGAGAGGTGCTGGAGGAAAACTATGGTGGCGAGGAGCATATTCCTAACGGCTTTACCAGAGCCCCCACGCAAAAGAAGGCACCCACCATTCGCCAAAACAGCGCTTACATGTTGGTTTACATCCGTCAAACTCGCGTTGACAAGATACTCTGCCCTGTCGCCAAGAATGACATTCCCGCCCATCTACAGCAGCGTTTCGAGGAGGAGAATGCTCAGAAGGAGGCTCGTCGCAAGGAACAGCGTGAAGCACATCTTTACATGATGGCCAAGGTCATCACCAACCAGACTTTCCGCAACTATGGCGGCACCGATATGGGCCGTTTCGACAACAACAACGCGGAAGACGAATCTACGCCCCGATCATACCGCGTTAAGAAGGCCACTGTGATGGAAGACTTTGTGCAGCAAGTTGCAGAGGACATCGGCCAAGATCCCCGCAAGGTTCGACTGTGGCTCATGGTCAACCGCCAGAACAAGACTATCCGTCCGGATCAGCCCGTGATGGACATGCGTCTCACTGTGGAGGAGACTTATGCCCGTTCCGCTGCACACCGAGACTCCAGCCTTCGTCTGTGGGCGGAAGTCGCATCTGAGGTTGACAACGACGGAATGGCCATCTGGCCCTCATACCAAGCCCCTGCTGCCAACGGTACCAAGGAGGATACAATCCTCCTTCTTCTCAAGCACTTTGATGTCGACAAGCAGGAGCTGCGCGGTGTCGGTCACGTTTACATGCCCAAAGATAAGAAGATTGAGGACATGGTGCCGCTTATCCAGGCCGCCATGGGCTGGGAGGGCAAGCTGGCCGACGACGAGCGCCTATTACTCTGGGAGGAAATTAAGCCTAACATGATTGAACCTCTTAAGCCCAAGTCCACTCTCAAGATGGCAGAGCTTCAGGATGGCGACATTATCTGCTTCCAAAGAACACCAGAGAACAAGTCCCAGGCTCGCGTCTCTGATTCGCCCAACAAGGAGCAGTCTCCTTCCGGTGATCGTATGGAAGACGCTAGGGAGTACTACGACTTTTTGGAGCACAAGAGAACTGTCCGGTTCCACGCTCATCCCTCGCGCTGCGACCAGGAACAGTATCCCGCGTTTGATCTTGTTCTCAACTCCAAGATCAACTATGACGTTCTGTCTGAGAGTGTGGGTGCTCACCTCAAGGTTGAGCCGACACACATCCGTCTCTGGACGGTCAACGCATCCACAAACAACCCCAAGGCTCCCGTGAGACGCGGTACCAACCCAACCTTGCGACAGATCCTCAACCCCACCGGAGGAAGCCTCAGCTCTAGCCAAAGAAGTGACGCTTTCTACTTTGAGGTGCTTGAGATGAGTCTCGCTGAATTGGACACCAAAAAGAGCATCAAGCTCACCTGGCTTAGCGAAGGCCTCGCCAAGGAAGAGCAGTTTGATCTTCTGGTGCCCAAGACTGGCACCATTGAGGATTTGATTCAGGCTCTCATCACAAAGGCCAAGATCGCGGACGAGACCGAAGGAGGAAGGATACGCGTCTACGAAACGAGTTCTAACAAATTCTATCGCGAGCCTGTCCGCGAGCACGCTGTACAGAATCTGAGCGACTACACACAAATTTACGCAGAGCGTGTACCAACCGATGAGCAAGACGTCAACGAAGCCAACTACATCCAGGTCTTCCATTTCCAAAACGAACCCAACCGCACTCACGGTGTGCCGTTTAAGTTTCTTCTTCTCGAGGTATGCTTGCCCAGTGGCTATTTCGCAGTTTCAGCGTTGAATCTGACGACTAACACACACATAACAGGGAGAGAAATTTGCAGACACCAAGAAGCGCCTGGAAAAGAGAACAGGCCTCAAGGGCAAGAGCTTTGAAAAGATCAAGTTTGCCATTGTCCGCCGAAGCAACCTTTCGAAACCTCGCTACCTCGAAGACGGTGAGCATGCTGCTGTCCCTCCACCATACGTCTTGCTAATAAGTTGTAGATGATGAACTTTGGACCATGGCATCCTCTGAAGACGATTTCCTCGGCCTGGATCACATCGATCGATCGAGATCTCTAAGAAATGGCTCGGAAGCATTGTTCCTTCGTTGAGTTGGATATCCAGGATCTGATTGTGGGCTCGTGTATGATGTGCCGTGTGCTAAATAGCTAGGAGGATGCATCCCACGATGCACAAGGGGGAACTGGCCAGCAGGGCAAGTCGCAGTGGGATACCGGAGAGGAGTTTGTCTTTTGTTTCATTTTGTAGCACGACATACAAGTATAAGAGTATCTGGCCGCAGCTGATGCTGTCGTATTGGGCTATCATGGTTTGAACGGTAACAATGCCGTTGTATGCAGTGCAATATGATTATGCTATTGAGCAATGCTCATGGATCCTGTCGCATTCATGTCAGAGCTGGTCCGACACTACAAGGGATGCAGAGTGGTGAATACGACGATAAGCTGCATTCACAATACTGTAGCTAGACTATATCCAACCACAACCCGTCGGCAGTGCGACGCAGGCCCCGTCCGCCCGCGGACTCGTCAGGCTGGGCGACCAGGAGGGCCGCTCGCCACCTCATAATCGGGATACAAATACAAAATATAATAAAGAATGAATCGGTCCACATGTAGACCCCAAGCTCCTTTTCTCTTCTCGCCATCGCTCGCTGGCGGCTGCTGCAGTCATGGTGATATGCCTGTTTAGTTGTTCTGGGCAGACTTCTCGCACATGATGGACTGCGCGCGCTTGGCCCACTTCATGATCATGACCAGGTTGATGACGCCGGGGGAAGGGATGTCAAAGGTGTTGCCGTTGCAGTTGAGCTCACTTTCTAGTGTTAGTATTTCATTGATCTGGATATACGGAAGCGCAAGCTTGAAAGATGTGTGCGGCAGCAAGTAGGAGAAAACGTACTCGTAGAGATGGCAGGCGACATCGCCCTTGAGTCTAATGGATCCGACGAGGTCAAGCCTAGATTGGGAAGAAGAAAGCACCCCAGTTAATGATTGTGTCTCGGGGTCCGTATCGAGATTTTTTGTGTGCAGTGTCTTACTTGGGAGCCTGGTCGTGGATGTCGTGGCACTTGGCGTCCATGGGCCAGGAGACGGAGTCGCCGCCGAAGCCGGAGCCGGGGAAGATGGCAATCTGTATCCCAAAAAAAAGAAGAGGAAATGGTTAACATTCAGACAAGCATCGTCGCAAGGAACGTTGGAAGCCGCTCGTACCGAGGTGTTGGTGGGAATGGCGCTGGCGAGGCCGGCGAGGAGGGCAGCGGGAGCGAGGATCTGGAAACGCATCTTGAAAGAGGCTTGGATGCTAGATTTGGGGGACAAAGAATGAGACTGATACGATATGGTTAAGGAATGACTAGGTGAGAGTTTTTGTGGAATTGAGAAAAGGGATATTAGGAGAAAAGGAAAAAAAAAGATTCAGATTCGAGCGCCCGCTATGAATGTGGGAGAGACTTTCAACCAGCTGGCCGCCACAACCCAAGTCACGAGGAGAGCGAGAGAGACCAGAGCCAGCAAAATTGCCGTTCCTGTTCCCTTGTCAGAGTTACAGATTTGATATTCCACGCCCCTCCTCTGCAAGGTTAGCAGAGGCCCGGTACTAAACCATCAACGTCATTAGCTACCAGGTTCCCAGAGTGCTTCTATTTCTGAGCCTTGTCCAGCGGAGACGGAGAGCAGAGCCCGGCCACCCGGGAGGAGTATTGTAAATTGTCGATCACGGTTAAGAAACATGCATTATTGCCGCACATCCGGGGGGCAGTGTTGTTTTATAACTAATCATAACCTGGCCTGTTCTTGGGAGGTTATATGAACAAGGGCCAGCCAGGGGACGCTGCTGTGTGGATACAAATGGGCACCACGGCAGGAACCCTGGCAGCTAAACTACAATGACGTTGGTTTCGGGATGCTAACTGTGGTTAGGATTCAAGATGAATTATGGAGAACCAAGGACCAGAAAATGGTCAAGGGCTTCGAGAGGAGGCTTGTCGTGTGCAATCTCGGAAGGGAGGAGAGAATGCGACGGGACTAAGCCGCTGGCGATGTAGCGTGCTGGAGCTGAATAATTGCAAACAGATTGAGCTAGCGTAATCAAAAGGCAGGTTGGATTACTTTTTTTTGGAAAACATTTACATGGAACGCTATTTCGGACGAATGCGGCTCTGCTTCCTACCATTGGAGGATCGACTCTGGTGTGTAGAATCAGCACGCCAGGGGCGGCGCAGCGACATCAGCTTAATACATTGAAACCCCGTTCTGATGGCACTTGATTTCAATAACCACTTTTTTTCTGAAAGCATTCTGCCTCATGAGCTCCTGTCAAAGCAAAAGTCCACAAATGTACGGCTTTTCGGTATTGGTCGTCGTGGAAATAGGCATCAGTATGAGTGGAGATGCCGCAGCCTCACTTGGTTTCGCTCTGCGCAACTTGGCCAGCTAAAGTCCAACAAGAGCAGGCTTCACGCAAAGCTGCAATTTTGCAGAAGAGAGGGTCGTAGAAAGGCCCCCAGCAATGGTCTCCGGATCGAAACCTCAGCTAGGGTGGGAGGAGCTGCCGACCGAGATCAAAATGGCGACTCTCTCCTACATTCGTGACCTTGGGTCGCTCGGCGCTCTCCTTCACGCCTCACCGTCGGCATACCGCTTGTTTGGCGACGACGCCGTGCATCTGGCCGAAGCCATCCTCAAGTCGGCGCACACGGCCGGCCACACGGCCGTCCTGTTTCGTCTCTGCACGCTGATCCGGTCTGGCAAGCTGCCCATCAGCAACACCGACGACTTTCTCGAGCGCGTCACCCGCGAGGCCCTCACCCACGGCTGCCGCATCCGCGAGTCCTCCGCCGGCCTCGCGCCGCGGAGCCTGGAGCCTGGCCTCGACCCGGCCGTCGTGCGCGGGCTGCTCGTCGCGGCGCGCCACGTCACGCGGCTGGCCGGCGAGTGCCTGCAGGTGCAGCACGCGCAGTTCGAGACGCTCAAGCCCAAGCACGTGTGCTCGTCGGCGAGCTGCAGGGCCACGGCGCACGATGTGGCGGGAATCGACGAGCAGTCGCTGCCGCCAAAGGGCTTTTCGTGGGAGGAGGAGCAGCGCGTGGTGCGGGCGACAAGGCGCGTCCAGCTCATCTACGAGCTCAAGCGCGCCGTCTTCGTCACAAAGATCCTGGACTGGGAGACGCCGGACAGCCTGGAGGCCACGCCGGCCATTGCGCTGCCCACCGAGGCGCACAGCTTCTACGGCGCGCGCGGAAACTACGTCATGTGCCGTATGCAGCAGTCCTTGTCTGAGGAGCTGCGGCATTCCGTCAGGTTTCCAACGCAGAGTCCCGAGTACGAGGAGATTCTCGCCGTCGCCGAGTTTCTGCGCGAGCGGCACGGCGAGGACACTGCGTCGCGGTACAGACGCGGTCTGCTCTGCCTGGCCGAGCTGGCGGGTACAGAGACGATGCCTCCGCTGCCCGTCCTGCGGCCGGCGAGGGCGGACGACTGGAAATCGCTGATTGACGTGTCCACGGCGCTGGCGTTTCACAGGGCCCACAAGCCCATCTTCAGCGAGTACGATTCGACGGCTGATGCGTCGTTTGGTCCGTTTGCGCGCTTTGGGCTTGCGTTTTGGTCTGCGACGAGACTGTGGCAAGCCGCGTGGGCGGAACGAATCAATGCTCAGTCGCAGCGCATGTGCCTGCAGTTGTGGTATAGCGTCCTGGGCTTTGAACCAGCTCGCAACGGCTGAAAGAGCTCCCACGCTGCTCTGAAACTGTACATAGGCTTCTATAGACACAAGGAAACTGTCTATGATAATCATACCAACTTCATGTTCCAGCTTCCAGGCTTGACGCGGTGCAGCCCCGGTACCAAAAGAACACGTCGTCAAAATCTACCAGCTCAGAATGCTCCGCGTTGAAAAGCGGCTGAATGTGCCTGTCGGGTAGGTCACACATGCCTTTCGAGTTCTTGACGGCGTGGGAGTACTAGAAACCTCCCCTTTTCCAGTCTTGTCGCCGCAAACCTGCCTGCCACGATGATCTGCTACGTTTTGCTTCTTCGTTTCGAATGCCGCGAAGTACTTCCTAGGTTTTGTTCCTACTCTTGCAGCTGGCTTGGTTCATGGAAGAGACGGGCTTTGGCACGATAATATGTCGCTTGATGACTTACATCTCGGAAGTACCGTCGGTTTGCTCAGATGACGCTCTGCCAGGCGCTACTTCAGGTTGTATATGATCCATATGGCTGTTCATACGCAACTCCGCAATACACAATCTCTCTCCCTTTTTTTAAAAAAAATTGGTAAAGAAAGCTCAGCAGCTTGTGAAGCAGATTCCCCTAGTAAATGAGGCCAGGCGCCTAAGACACCCAGTAGGCAGCCCGCCCAAGATCAAATCGGAATCAATGCGTCAATTTATTTCCTAAAAGCTAGAGTCGACAAACAAATACCATGTAACGTTTCATATAATAGGTATAAAGCGGATACATGATTTGTTGAATACTTTGGCATTCAATGACTGGCCCTTGACATGCTGTACTACACGAGCAGCACAAGCTAGTGTTGGCCCAAATCCCCACCCGCTATAGCCAGCCTCTTTGAACGCCCTCCCTGCGGCCAAGTGTCTGCTCTTGCACAGTTCATCTGCTATTTATTATATGCAACGTTGCTGGATATTATGTTGCGCGGATTGCTGCGACCTGCGAATTGGTTGCGCCGCTCGTGGAAACCCCTTGTTTTTGCGAACCAAAACTTTACCCGCATACCCGCCGCCCACAAGATTGAAGAAGAAACTCTCCCAGGCTATGTAGCTGCTCGATATTATCCTACTCGAATAGGCGAAATCTTCCAGGATCAATATCAAGTAGTAGGCAAGCTTGGCTACGGCGCCACCTCGACGGTATGGTTGGCGCGAGACCTCCAGTGAGTATCTCGTCATGCTAGGAGCATTTGCCTTCAGGACGAATTCTCAAACATGAACAGGCAACGGCGATATGTTACTCTCAAAATATTTATAAAATTAGCTTCTATGGGCTCAGCCTTGGATAATGAGCTCAATATCTATACGCGTATCAGTAAGGCCTCCAGGCACAATGGTCGGGCTGCGGTAAGATCGCTCTTGGACAGTTTTAATATTCAGGGACCCGAGGATACACATCAATGTCTTGTTCACGTTCCCCTTTTTGAAAATGTCTGGAAATTTTTACATCGAAATCCTATACAGAGATTACCTCAACCCATAGCCGCGTTCATTCTCCAGCGTGTTTTCTTGGCCTTGGATTACCTACACACCGAATGTCAGGTAATACACACCGGTCAGTTTGGCCGATACACTACGCGTATGTGTGTCAATTTAACCGTAAATCTAGATATTAAAGCCGACAATATCATGTTTGAGATTCCTAATGACGCGATTCTGGTCGACTCTGAAGAAAAAGAGCTTCAAGACCCATGCCCCAGGAAGGAGACAGAAGGGAGATGCATCTATACCTCCCAAGAGCTTACCAAACCAAAGAACATCGGCGCACCTGTGCTTTGCGACTTTGGTTCTGCTGTAGTCGGTGGAGTTGAGCATCTGGAGGACGTTCAACCCAATATTTATCGTGCGCCAGAAGTCATCATGGAAGTCCCTTGGACGTACAGCATCGACATCTGGAACGTTGGTTGCATGGTGAGCGGCAGCTGATACTTGAGCCAGATGCCTCCAAATACTAACAATGCTACAGATTTGGGACATATTCGAAGGCAACTCACTATTCACAGGGCAAGACCCAGAGTTCAATACTTATCGGAGTCGCGCGCACCTCGCTGAAATGATCAGCCTGCTAGGCCCGCCGCCTCCCGAGCTTGTTGCTCGCGGCCAGTTGCGTCATAAATTCTTCGACGCTGACGGAAAATTTACATCGCAATCTATTCTACCTGATGAGATTTCTCTGGCGGATAGAGAGACTATACTTGACGGAGAAGAGAAAGCTGAATTCCTACGATTCGTGTCTAAGATGCTGCAATGGGAGCCGGAGAAGCGCAGCTCCGCGAAGGAACTCGCATACGATGACTGGATTTGTCGTCATGTAAAGTGGTAATCGAAGTTTCTGTTTTCTTTCGCCTGAAAACTGCCATAGCGAGCAGCATATAAAACGTGAATGAAGATCACTGAACCCACCAATGTAAATGCTACTATCTCTATCGCTCCCAGGATGAATCGAACGGAATCCATCTGATCTTTCAACCCTTTAATATCGGCTTTCTTCACGATTCCTTCCTTTTCCAGCCGTCGCAAGACCCTGACTACCCATCCTTGGCAATTCTCTGTCACCAGTGCCCGGTTTGGAGCGCACGGCGGCGGCTCAGTCGTCACAATCTCTTCAATCTTGGCAAGCTGGCCATCACTCAGGTCTCCGTTTAGCACCTGGTACCAGGCAAAAGATTCAGAGCTGAGTTTATCGGTATTTGGTTCGTGGTTGTAGTACATTTGTTCCGCATCGCCCGTGACCTGCCACACCTGGCCTAGGCCGGTGCCGTCCACGATGCTCGGTCGGTAGCAGAATAGTGACCAGTGCCTTGGCTCATTTGGAGCCTGATCTTCCAAGACAGCGCATAAAGACATGGCTGAAGAGCTAGGCTCCGTGGCCGCTGGATCTATTCTGGCCCATTCGCCGATAGGCTCGTTGGTTTGGGTATCGACCTTGCGGCTCCAGGATGAGCCGTTCAAGCATTCCACGTACTGGCGACCACGCCGGATCTCATCGCGGGTAATGTCTACAGGTTCATGCATATCGAAACTTGCAGCAAGTGTAAGAGTTTGGCGAAGGATAATGGCGTTCGATTTTCAGTTCGGGGCGATGGCTGCCTGGCAGGCAGTCTTAGAGGGTGTAGTACCGTTGCATCATTGGGGCACATGTGTTACACAAGCTTAACGCGGACACTTGGGCACCAATGGTAAATGTTTTTCATTTCATTGCTTATAGAGCTTGAAACGTTACTCTGATTGAGCGCTTATAGACGTTGCCCTCTCGTCGCTTTTTCTGTTGCTGTAGGACACTGCCATGATAACGGTGATTTAAGGCACTTTCTCTTGATCTAACCTCTTCATTGGAGTTGTGAATGCATTCATCTGCTT
The DNA here is from genome assembly GCA_029218145.1 of Aphanocladium album. Classification (NCBI taxonomy): domain Eukaryota; kingdom Fungi; phylum Ascomycota; class Sordariomycetes; order Hypocreales; genus Aphanocladium; species Aphanocladium album. The sequence goes on from JARDXD010000830.1 coordinate 49,919, forward strand.
CTGGTTCGAATCGAATCCAGATCTTCACGCGATCTAGGTCAAAATAAATACCTTCCGCGACTATTGAATGGCCGTAATATCCCAATCCACGGGTTTCGTCCGCGTCATCCCATTGCCACTCATGCTCCAACTTGCTGCAAGCTTCATCATTTATTTGCATATACTCCCAGCAAGCTGGATATCAGTCCGACGACTCCCAGTCGAACAGAGCCTTGATCCTGCCCTTGTCGTCTATGATGATGCTTCTCGGACCAATATCGCCGTGTACAAAAAACAGACGTGCCAGAATACGGCAAAGACTCCGGGAGATCGTCGACGTCCTTGTATGATAGGCCGTTTGTGGCAACGAACTGCGCGTAGATGCGCTCCCTCAGTGTCTTGTCATCCATGTCGCGAGGCGCAACATCAGTGCTGCCGCCCAACAGAGGGTCGCGGGACGGAGAACCGTCGACAGTGCGGTAGATGCCCTCTGGCAGGTCATTCGGACGCGGTACAGTGTGGAGTTTTGCGACAGTATCCTATATGTCTTGGCACACACGGGCTTTGCAGTCCTTGTCCCTCCCAGCCCATGCATCTTTCAACGTTGTTCCGGGCACATAGACCATTATTATCTCGCCATAGTATGCTTTGCCGTCGTTGTATTTGTACCCATATCCGTGGACAATTGGGATCGGTATGCTCGCTATGTGCTTCTGGACTAGTCGCATAGCTATTTCCTCCGAAGGGCGCACTTTGTGACCATCCATCAGAACAAGCCAAGGTTGAAGCAAACTAAGCGTGCATTCTGGCCGCCAATTTATCTGCTGCTTTTCGAAACTGGGATCCCCTATCGAAGTTAGAAACGAGAAGACTCTCGAACAGGGCATGTGAGGTTGCAGCCTTGGACTTCTTCTTCCCAGCCTGCACCAGCGCTGGCTGGGTATAGCGGCGCTGTGTACTAGTACGCCGCTCAGAGTCCAGTCTGCAGCGGTGCTCCCGGCAGACAAGCATCAACAACAATCTTGACTACAGCATTATGTTGATGAACGTTCAACACAATGGGGTAGAAAAATATATAGTTATTGTACATTTTATTGCGCGGGTCTTGTGCGACCCTCTATGATACAGTGCTAAATAGACGCTGCCCATTGGGCTACATTCACATATGCCAATACACGAAGTGTACACTCCCGTCTCCCCCCATTCTCTGTCGCATCTATCTTCGTTGACGCGCAGGTCCACGACCGGCAGGCACAGGCACAGGCTCGGCAGCAGCCTTCTTCTGCGCCTCGAGCAGCTTCTGCATCAGGTAGCCGTCAATCTTCTCCTGACCGTCGACGATGAGGCCCTTGTCCAGGCGCTGCGCCTCGCCGAGGGCAATCTGCGCGCGCTGCTCGGCCAGCTGCTTCTTGCGGTCCTCCGTCATGCGCCACTCGCGCGGAAACTTGGGTTTTTGCTTGTCGGCCTTGTGCGCGCGGAAGTAGTGGCGGGTGTCGACGGCAACGTCCTCGAAGGTGTCCTTGGGGTCCTTGGCCTCGGCGATGAGCGTGTTGACCAGCTGCAGCAGGTACTGCTTGTTCTGCGCCTGGTGCTCGTAGCGGCCGCAGCTCATCTTGACCACGTCCGTCTTGGGGTCGAGGCGCGCGCCGACCAGCTTGCGCAGCTTGCTGGTCTGCACGTCCGTCAGGCCCAGGTCCTGGGGTGTGAACTGCACGACGACCTTGCTCTCGGCAGGGTGCGACTCGCCCATATATGTCGTGTACCGCCATCGTAGGACTTGGTCGTCTTTGGGGAGCTCGAAAGGCTTGGCGAGTTCTGGACCACGTTAGTAAACAATCAATGTTTGGCAGGCAAATGCCAACATACTTGAGAGCAGGGGCATCTCCCAGACGGCTAATCTTGTATAGTGTCGCATCTCTCGGACTTCATCCAGCTTATTGTGTGCCATGGACATGATGTCGTCTTCGTTAAACTCATCGTGCTCCTCGGTGAAGGTATCCGGGTCATCCTCGTCGAACCAGAAAGCTTTGCGGTCCGCCTTGCCGCCAGAGTCATCTCTGACCAGATCATCTGTGAGCAATTTGTCTTGCAATGAGAAACCCGGCGTGTGGCGCAGCTTGTCGTCGAGGTACTGCTCGATGGTGCTGTGGCCGTTGCGCTTGGCGAGCTCGTCGAGCTGCTGCAGGCCCTCGGGGGTCGCGCGGTCCATGAAGGCCTTGTTGAGTTGCTTCAGTTCGACCCCAGTGCTCTCGCCGTCATCCTCCTCGCCGTCAAAAGATCGCTCGGCGGCGCGCATCGAGCTCGTGCTGAACGCAGCACTGGCCCTCGTGCCAGCCAAGCGCATCGCAGGACGGTGTTGGGCCAATTGCGGCGCCGCACGTCGGCAGGCGGCGACACATAGCCTCGCGACGGCGGGTGTGGAAGCCATCTTGACGGTTTCGACTGTGCGAATGGCAATTCCCGTTGGTGTGGTGTTGCGCGTTGCGGAAGAAAAAAGGGCCTTGTGTTGAAGCTTCAAAATTTCGGCGGAGCATCTGCGCTGGCAGCCCCTGGTGCACCAGCGCTGCCGAAGTTCAGCCTTTCCTGCCGGGCGGGTAAGTACCGGCTAACAACATCGCCCACGCTAAGCGTCGGCAGCTGTTAAGCCTCAACCTCACTTACACCTTGTCCTCAACGTGCAATCAACTTCCTTGCTACAACTCAACCCATAAAACATATATATAATGGCTGCAGCAAAGGGCACGAAAAGATACTGTCTGGTGACTGTAGGCGCAACCGTTGGTTTCAGAAAACTGACGGCCGCGGTTCTAGAGCCCGACTTCTGGCGTCACCTAGCCAGCCACGGCTTCACAGAGCTGCGTGTGCAATGCGGGCCTGATGAATCGTGGGCGGCAGCCAAAGTCGCAGATCAAAAGCAACATATTCCCGCATCTTTTTCGATTGAAGTCTTTGCATCTAGGAATAATCTCCTTATGGAGGAGATGGTCTTATGCAAAGCGCACGGTAATGAGCGCTCAAAAGGTCTCATTATCGGCCACGCCGGTGAGTTAATGCGTAAGAGACATACTACAGCAGCTAACGGGATGCCAGGCACGGGCACAATTTTGGACGCATGGAGACTCGATGTTCCCATGGTTGTCGTGCCAAATACGGATCTGCTGAATGATCACCAAACAGAGATGGCCCAGCATTTGGCCCAGGAAGGGTACGCAACGCAGGCAAAAGCAGAGTATGTTATCCAGCAGCCGAATAATACTCGACCACTAATCCGTCTTAGGCTTGCCGATCTCAAAGATGCAGTTGATAAGTCAAAGCTGCTCGTGGAGGAGAACAAGAGCCGTAACCCACCTCACGCCATCTCGTCCAAGGGCAAGCCGGCCATGCGTTTGTGGGACCTTGTGCCAGAGGATGTGCAAAAGGAGCAGAACCAGCAAATGTCCACCGACTAGAGGATTCAGGCACATTTCCTGATGATGCATTTACGCTTGTGATTCGTGAAGAAACTGATACCCAGAAATGAAGACGATTTCTAGTTTTTATTGCCTTTAAGCTAGCTGATATTTTCTTGTTCGTTTGCTTCGTTAGCTACCAGAGTTGAATGATTTCATGGCAGATTTTGCACGTCCCAAATCTTGACCGTCGCGTCGTTGCCCGCACTCGCCAGCTTGCCGCCTTCAATCCAAGCCACGCCGCTGACGCCGTCCTTGTGGGCGTTGGCCGCTTTGATGCGCTTGCCCTGGTTCTTCTTCTCCAGACACCAGATGAAGACGTTGGTGTCCAGACTACCAGAGGCGGCGTACGCGCCAGTGTCATCCCAGTTAATGCAGGTGACACGAGCAGTGTGCGCAGACCAGCGGTCGGCAACAACTTCCCAGCTGCCAACCTTGTACACATAGATCTTACCGACGCTGTTACCCGCGGCCAGGTGGGCGCCATCGTGAGAGAAAGCTAGCGAAGAGATGGTGCCCGTCGAGTTGGTGAGGCTCTGAGCTTCTTGAAGAGCACCGCTGGAATCAGCTTTGTAAACCTTGACCGAGTTTTGGTCAGCGCCAACAGCGACAAAGCCCTTGGTGGCCGCGATCGCACCAGGGGTGTAGGTCGTCGAAGTTTCTTTAATCAGCTTGCCGTTGCTGTAAGCCGAAACACCCGAAGTCGTGGCAACGTAGACGACACCATCAGCTGCAGCAACACCCTTTGGCTGGGCAGAGAGGGTGACACTCTCGCCCAGGAAAGTCTTGGCAGACTCGTCTACCATTCTCAGAGTATCATCCCAACCAGCGCTGTATGCCTTTCCAGATGCACCAGCCAGCTGAGCAACTTGGTTGGTGTGAGACTGTCCGTCAACCACGGCTGCGGTACCAGTCTTGACATCCCAATGGCAGATGCGACCATCAAAGCTGCCAGTCCACAGTGCATTGCCCTTGTTGTCTGACGTACGAATCATAGTAGTGATTCCCTTGTCGTGGCCCTGAATCACTCGCACAGGCTTGTCCTTGCCTTCTTGCAGGTACGTGAGCTCGCCTCGCAAGTTCAAGCTAATAATGAGGCCATCAGCACGGCCGTGGGGAATCACAACCCCAACCTGCTGGTCGCCGACGCTGACGCCATCGCCAAACTTCCAGCTCTGCGTGGCCTTGCCCGAGTCCACATCCCAGACCTTGACACTCTGGTCCGCGCTCGCCGTAGCAATCTTCTTACCGTCCTGCGACCACGACACTGCAAAGATGGATCCAGTATGCTCGCCCTCGCCAATATGCTTGCCGGGCTCACCCGTCTTGCCGTCGTACAGCTGAATGCGCTTATCCGCACCAACCGTGACCAAAGAGCTGCCGTCGGGCGAATAGGCCGCGCCAAAGACGAAGCCCTTGTGCTGGGTGCTCTTGTCGTTGAACTTGTAGGGCGCGCCGTGGTAGAAGACCATGTTGCCGTCGTCGCCGACCGTGGCGGCGCGGAAGGGGCGCTGGCTCTTCATGGCCACGGCGTTTACGGCCTTGCTGTGGCCAATGATCTCGCCGACCGAGTTGCCGCTGTCGGCCGTGATGCAGCGGCCAAACTGCTCGCGGCCGTCGCCGACGGCAATGATGCGCTGCGACTCGCCGTCCCACGCAATATCGTTGAGGCGGCCCGAGATGATGCTGTACTCCTTGCCGGCATTGTCAATGTTCTCGGGCTCCCAGACGCGCAGCGTGCCCGCGGCGTCACCGCTGGCCACCTTGAAGCCGTTGGGGGCGAAGCGGGCGACGGTCGTGGCGGCGGTGTGGCCGGTGTATTCCTTGCAGTCGTCGGGCGAGTCGATGGATCGGACGAAGATGGATTTTCCAGACTGTGAGCCATGTTAGAAACTTATTCGGGCCCCCAGTCTCGCGTTGGTGATAGCTCCAGGAGCTGTCCTGAAACTGACCGCGTAAGCTATGCGCTGGCCCTTGCTGTCGGTCGACAGCTGCGTGGGCTGGCCACGCGTGGTGGCAGGGGCCGCGGCCAGAATCTTGTTAATGGTAATAGCGGGAGAAGCCATCTTGCTGCGTTGTTTGCACAGGCAAGCTGTAGACTCTTGGTTGTGCCTGAGGCGGTTTGTGTTTGGGGGAGGCTGAGCTTGGAGGGGCAACGGGCCAGCCAAGAGGGGCAACCAAATGACGTCGCAGCGCTGCAACAGCTGGTGTAAGTCAGGACAAGATATATACCAGGCACAAGCCTATCTGCACAAATTGCGCTAAAACGAAGAACTAAATTGAATTAAGGAACTAATTGACTTGATTCCATCTTGTTTTTGAGACCAGCTAGAAGCTGCTAAATAAGACTCATGTTAAATTGCTGCCTGCAGGCACCAGAATAGCTCATGGTAGGTATCCATAGCCGTTGGAGCAGACTAGCCCTGCTTTGTAGCTTATTGAATAGTGCTTCCTGTCAGACCGATTATTTCAAGACTGAACTGCACCGTGCAAATAACATGATAGGGTAGCAGATCACTGTCAAGGGGTGGCTGTGGGGATCTCGGCGGATTGACAGGTATAAGCTCCAATGCAGCAAGCCATCATTTTAGCACCTCCATGAAAAATTGCCGCACTGATGGCGGTGCGTCTCTTGACACAGCTGACATTTCTCCTTCAAAAACATATCATCGAGTACATACACCCACTTAGCTGAGAAATTTGGAAGAGCATCTGAAATCCCCGTCTTCCATTGATGACAATGGTGCTGATGGTGGCATGTCGACGTACACGAGCGGCTCAAATAATGGAGTTACGTTGCGTAGCAATATTAGCGACGATGGATCTCACTCTAATGAGCTTTTTATCAATTAAATGAGCAACGATAGTACATAGTAGAATGATAAACATCGCCCTGCCCGGCTCGTTCCAGCTGCGTGTATGCCGGTTAGTGTAGTGAACAATGCCTGATGGATGAGACTGCATTCGCAGCTTTTCTATTACTGCATCAAAGTTTGTAACATGAGAATTATTATTGACCCATGCTGCCGTTACAGATAAATCCATCTTCAGCAAGCCTTGGAGAGGGGGCCTCAACGCAGGTTGTGTCTCTTCCGCCACCGTCCCAACCGCTTTGACAAAGCTCCGTGCTGCGTCGTCACCCAAGTCTCGCACATGCATATTGACAACAAATTTTGATGCATCCTGCAGAACATTTTTTTTCTTCTTTATTCTGAGATCCTCCATCAAGCAGAAAGAGGCAGGCAAGAGATGATCTACAGCTGGCGTGCAGGTCATGCAGGTCCACGCCATGCTGCAGAGACATCTTCACCGCTGCCCTCCTATCCGTTGACTCAATGCACAGCCTCTCAGTATCTGTGTTTCTCAACTGTGTTTCTTTTGTCGTTTTTTTGCCATTGAGTGACCTAGAGATACTTCAGGCTTTACGAAAGAAGACCAACCTGGCAAGGTTTTGGCGTCAATGAATCATTTCGGGCTCGGTCAGCATTTTTATAGATTTCCACCCTTGACTGATATTACCTTTTTCTTCTGCCCTCATCGTATGAAGTCCCTCCGCGGTTTCTTCATATCACAGCGCAACCAGACGCCGCGCCACAAAATCGCTGACCCCAGACGATCGCCAGCACAAACATCTCAGCGATGTGACTGCCCACGATTGCAACAGCCCTGTCCGTCACCATGCATCATCACACCGGACATTTAATTTCTGTCACCGCCCCCCTGATTTATAGATGTCTAAGACAGCCAAGGTCTGGATCAGCGCTGCCGGGCTAGTATCTTGCTTTTTTTTTTTTTCCCCAAGTGATGACTAAAATTTCCCCGAACCAGGCTGGCGGGCGCACAAGACCACTTGCCTTGTACATTGAAGATCATCAATCTCTCGGCTATTTCCTGCCGGTCGCAGAGATGAAAATGCTTTTATTTTTCCTGCGAGGTGGGAAACATACGGCTTATTACGGCAAGGGAAATAAGGAACCCCGTATTTTTCTTGTCTCCCAGGGCCGTATGGGCGACGCACCGAGATCCACATGCAGATGCAGGTTGGAGATGAGCACACCACCAGAGGAAAAAGCAACCTCAGCCAAGGGAAACGTCTTTGTCGTTAAGGCTGTCAACAAAAGAGTGTCTGAAAGCAACAGCAAAGCAAGTAGTTCCTCTTCAAGGTTAGCTTTCGTCTGAAGTTTGCAGCTAAATTCGGCAGCCTGTGGCTGCCAGCTGGTCACTGGAGAGGAAGCATTTCCGTTATCCGGGGAGGCCCATCCACGGACGGATGAAACACTATAAAATTGCATGGCGCCCGCGGCGCTAATAAGGCAAAGCCCGCCCTTGTCCCGTTGCGATGTGCGATCTGAGCTGGCTAAGGCCTGAGATGGAGCTCTGCCGATCGCCAGGAACGTCCTGTTGAACGGGGAGTAGATATCTCGACAATAGGCTGCAGAGAGTACAAGAAAAAGTGAAGAGTGTCGTGCATGTGTATTTTCCGACTTGATCGGCCAGCTCAGCGCCAAGAGATTCAAACCCATTCTTCTCATTGTGATGGTCGCCGCACGTCCTAGACAAAGCACTGGTCCAACGCCGTAGGACATAATCAAACTGAAAAAAGCAACTCCACGACAAGGGGTTATGCGCGCCGCATTCAACCACCACACGTACTGGTATGTATTGTTCTTCCATGTGGCTCTGGTAATAACTGAAAGAAGCAAAAAAAGAACACCACATTTGGTATACAGTAGTACCAAGGATTCCTAGTTGGATAAAAAAAGAAATAAAATCCCGAATTCTGACTGGTTAATCTTGGTAGCGAGCAGCCGAAAAAGGGCAGACCTCTTTCGAGATTGGCCAGGAGAGCAAAGAGAGACATTGATTGCCCTCTTTCCCTTCCATCCCCCGGACCTAGCTAATTATATGAGACTTTTGCTTTTTCTTAACTGGCCAACGCTGAAGGGGACGACAACGTCCGGCCGCCTGACACAGATACCGGAGCAACTCTCTTATAGTCTTATTACCCTCCCTTTTCTTGCACATGTCGCTCTTCCTCTTTTCCCTCTTCTTTCTCATCAACAACTCTTCTCTCTCTCAATCACGCTCATTCCTCCAAAAACACACACTCGCTCTTTAACACAACTTCTTGCACCAAAAAAAACACAACCATCACAATGAAGTTCTTTGCCGCCTTCACCCTGCTCGTCGCCGCCGGCGTCACCGCCGAGGACAAGAACTGCGAGGCCGAGTACATTGTCAGCCGCTGCCTCAAGACCGAGACCGACAAGGTCAGCGCCTGCGCCACCACCGACATGGAGTGCCTCTGCGCCGCTCACCAAGCCGTTGCCACGTACGTTTTCTCTCTTTTTCTCCTCGCACGCTCGCGACTCGTCTAATTTGCAAAACAAAACAGCTGCTACAACAACTGCCCCAACGACGAGCGCGCCCCCTCGGCCCGCGACCAGGTCGTCGCCTACTGCCGCAACGTCACCACCACCTCGGCCGCGTCCATGGCCACGGCCAAGCCCACCGCGCCCGCCTCCTCCGCCAACGCCGTCGCCACCAACCTCAACGCGCCCCCGCCCACGAGCGCCACGGGCTTCCAGGCTGGCAGCGCCACGCCTACCGGCGGCTCCTCGGCCGCCGCCGCCGTGCGCCAGGTCGGCGGCATGGCCGTCGTTGCCGGTTTCGTCGGTGCTCTTGCCATGCTGTAAAAGGCTATCCCTTACTGGAAAACGGACGTAAAGGAAGCGGGGAGAGAAGTTGTAGAGGGTGATTGTTTTTGTACGGGCTATATATTTCTGGCTTCAAACTTGGTGTATGCAACTTGGCTTGGAGAAATACCTTTGTAACGCCCATCCATGGAGGAATGAGCTTACTATTAATGTCTATAATTCTTAACTGGAGTCAAATTGATTCTCAATCTATCGAAGCATTACATCTTCCAATATATTTAAGCCTGTGGATGTGCGTTTCTTATATAGCCGTGATTTGCACCAAAGACCACTTCGTGACATGAAGCCCATTTACACAGTGATAACCGCTACCCAAATCTACAGAAACTCCACACACATGGTTACCACAATTTGACATGGTCTTACACTGGGTCAAGGACTACTTCATGTCACTCAAGAAACCGCAATATTGTCAACAAGTGCTTTCCGATCCAATCGGTGTCTATCATACAGCTATCTTGTCGAAGCAACGCAAATCATACAACGCCTCCACTTGCCCGCCTGGTATCCAGGCTCGCGTGGCAATCCTAAGCAACCAATTTTTGCACCTCATGCATCCTGCATGTCCGGTGTGTTGTGAGACAGGACCAATCTCTCAGAAAGTTCTACATGGAAAACAAAAACAAAGCTCAAAACGCGCCAAACCCTCCCCGAAAATGCCAAAATAACGCCGGTGAATCCACGCTCCAAAAAAATCCATGGTCCAGTACCCATAACTATGTGTTTTTGAGCGTTGCGTGTCGTACGCAGGTTTAATAATAATGTTGAGTGTAAAAGCGACTAAAATCGAATATCGTAGTAAAAACAGGGTGTTAAGAAGGTAGAGTGGTGACGTAAAGTCGGTGGTAAAACAGTGTTCACACGCGGCGAGACTTGCGCTGCTTGGTGTTGCTTTGCTTCATAGTACCCATGAAAGTGACGTGCTTGGAATCGTCCTTGCGCAGTCTGACGGTGCCAGAGCCGCGGCGAAGAGATCGAGGCTCGTGCTCTTCATCCAGCGCAATCTCGGCAACATCAGAGACGGAGCCGGCTTCCATGTGGTCGCTGGCTTCGGAGACAGACGAGCCCTCATCAGAGTCGTCATACTCTCCATCGTCGCTGACCAGAGATGGCGCATTGTTGCTTACCAGCGTGCTCGGGCTGAGGTTGTCTTCGCGCATGGCCATGTCATCATCCGAAAGCCCGCCGTGGGATGCAGAAGACGAATGGGGAGGCGAGACAAAGTCCATGTGAGCAGGGCGACCCTTGGAGCTGGGCGGTCTGGCCATCGGGGTAGGGGAGCTGCGAGCAGGCATGCGCATAACAACGGGAGTGCGAACAGCAGAGGGGTCGCCACCAATGCGAGGCAGATCGGTATCAGACTCGTCGCCGGAAGCCTCATCTAAGGACACCTTGGTCTTGGCATCGGTAACAATGTCGCTCAGGTTGCCGTTGAACTTCTTGCCCTGCATGAACTTAGACAGGTAAGGAGCATCGGCAGCTGCCTTGAACTTGTCAGTCTTCTTCTTTTGCTGCTTGGCAACGCGACCAGAAGGAGCCTTGGTTTGAGGGTACAGCTTGAGGGCATCAGCAATTCTGTTGCGCAAAGCTGCGTACGCTTCTTGGTCGGTGAGATCGCGCGAGGCAAAGGGATGCACAAAGGCCGAGGTTGGACCTGCAGGAGCAGGCTTGTCGTCAACAGGAGTGGAGATGCTGTTGGTGCGCGGCTCGGGAGCGGCGGCATCAATGGGCTGACCACTCTGGACGGCAGCCTCCTCGTGGCTCTTAAAGTCGCGTTTATGGGCAATGCGACAGTGATTGATGAAACCCTGTGTGCTGGAAAAGTTCTCGCGGTTGCAGTCGAGGCAGACAAGCTTGACAGTCTGTCCATCAGAGCGCTTCAGGATGCAAGGACCGGCCTTGTCCTTTGGCTGAGGGTATCCACTGGAGAGAGACTGCAGGCGCTGACCAGACAGGGCGCGGTTGGGGCGACCTTTTCCGACGGTGGTCTCCGTGAAGCTGTTGCGGGTGGTGCGTCCCTCGGCGAAGGATGCGCGTGCGGCGGCGAACTCGGGTGTGAACTGCCACTCGGGCTGCATGCCGTCAAAGGAAGGGTCGGGAATGAGCCATTTGGCGTAGTGGCGAGCATAGGGACCGTCGACGACACCAAAGGGCGGCGCCCATTTGGGTGCAGGCTCTGCGGGATGGTTGGCGAGCGCAGGACCCTTGCCGTTGGAGACTTGAAGCATCTGGTCGGGCGTGGGGCAGTTGACAGGGTAGGGTATCAGATGGCAGCGGCGCAACTGCTCGAGGGCAATCTGGCACTTGGCGAGCTCCTGGTTGATGAGGCGCAGCTCGTCATGCTTAAGCAGGATCTCAAGGCCGAACTGGTGGCGGATTTCGTCGCGGGCGCGGTCGAGGGGGTCCTGCTGAGCATAGAGCATGTTGTCGTCGTCGGCAAAGCGAGCGCGCTTGGAGCCAGGCTCGGCGGAGTCTAGCGACAGCGACTCGGCATCGTCGAGGCCGCGCAGCTTTCTTTTCAGAGGATGCGTGGTGGGCGACGACGGGTCGGAGGCTGTGGTGGGAGAAGGCGTCGGATGCTGGTGGGAGTGGTCGTAGGCACCGTGTGAGGTATCTATCGACTGCTCACTGCCCCTAGAATCCGAGCCCCAGAAGCGAAACATGGAGGCGCCGTGTTGTGGGTGAATGCGACGAAGAAGACGGAACGCGCCGCTCTTGTCGCAAAGAATGGGCTTTGGAGGCTGTCGAGATTTCGCGGTGCGATGCGCGCGAAAACGGGCTGATGACTAAGGCCACCAGGTAAACAAGCAGATAAAGGAGGGCGTGGGTGGTGTGTGTGGTGCGTTGTGGGTATGCGTGGGCGTGCGCAAAGTGTGGCGTGTGGCGTGCAGAAAAGCGGAGACGGTGCTGCCTGCTGCTGACGTAACGACAAGACGCAACGGGATTGGACGGAGCCAAGGCGTACGTTAGCGGGTGCGACTGAGCAGTGAAAGTGGCTCCCCCTTGAAAGCGGAAAGCGTATGTTTTGAGGCACAGGCCAAACAAAGTGGGTGCGCAGCTGGGAGTTGCCTGGGCGGCGGCGTCAGAGGGAGGGAGAGGTGTGGAAGCGCAGAGTCAGAGGTCGAAAGCTGCGGCGAGAGTGAGGCAAGTGAGAGAGAGAGAGAGAGAAGCGTTCTGCGAAAGATGCGACGGAGCAGAGCTCGAGAGCTGATAGGAGAGAGGGGATGTGAAGACCAGGAAAACAGAGAGGAGATCGAGCGCTAACGAAAGCCTCGAGTCAAGTTTTCTGGCGACAAAAAAGAAGGCGATGAAGAATAAATTATTAGGAGAAAGATGCCGGGGCAGGAGGGTGAGAGTGAGGAGAATGAGGGAGGGAGAAGGTAGAGCTGGTGGCGACAGGCAGGCGAGAGAGAAAGGAGGAGGAGTGACGGGGAGTGACAGTGGTTGGAGTGGGTGGGCGAGCCGTTCGAGGTGGAAGTGGGAGGCGTGCAAGCGTGCAAGCGTGGTTTTGCTTTGGGTTTGGGCGCTGCTAGCAGGGCAGCCTGAAATGCGCCCAGCGGGCTAACAAACAACAGCCAAAGGCTAGCAGGCAAGCAGGCAAGCTGGTGCTGCTGGGCTGGCGCTGGCTTGCTGGCTTGCTGGCTTGCTGGCTTGATGGCAGGTTTGGGGCCGAGATGCCTGTAGCTACAGTGGATTGATTACCTGAGGTCCTGCCAGCAGGGAATGGCAACAGCGCTGTGGACTCTTCTGCTACCCAGTATGGGGCGGCGTGGAGGCGGAGCGACGCAGGCCAAGCGACAGCCTATGGCGAGCTGCAGCCGCACCAGCTCGACCAGGGATACGAGGAAAATAACTGGTAAGCTGGCGGGGGCACAGCTGGGAAAAAGGAGTGCGACACCACAGCCAAAAGAAGAAAAAAATTGGGTTTCGTTTGCAAAGAATGGACCCCAATGACGGCGACAAGTTTGACTTGCTAGTGTATACGTGGGTACCAGCTAAATGGTGCTAGCCGGCTGCCTGCGAGCACGCTAACCACCCCCCTAGCTACGCTGTACCAAACCCGAGGCGGACTGGGCGAGACCTGCGAGCTTGCGCTAGAGCCAAGACCACCGCAGCCGGGAGAGCAAGCCAAGGCAAGTCAATAGTTTCTTTTTTTTTTTTCGCCAACCAGCCACTGGGAAACGAGTGATGCACCACTGCAAGCTTACTTTTGAAGTGCTAGGTGATGGTGGAGTGGCTTTCAAGCACAGTGTTTTCGCTCCGTGACGCACGCTGCCAGGAAAATGCTTGTGTTACAGGGCAACTGCCCACCGTAAGTGGTGCCATATGTATCCTGCTGGCGATCAGTCTTCCTTGTTGCCTGGGCATCAAGGCAGCTGGGTGGTGCAACGCATCACATTCATTCGTGCCGTATTGACGTGCAAAGAAAAGAAATACGGTGACATTGTACGTAGACACTCGTCCGTGCCCTGACACGATGCCACCATGATCATGGCCTTGGCCACAGCGCGCGCGGAGCCCAGCAAAGCCGTGAAAAGAAGCAAGCACGGCTGCAAGCACTTTCAAAGGACGCGCGCCCGTCTTTGATACCCTCTCTGTTTCGACACTGTATGACCAGCTTCACACAGTGTCAACCTGCAATTTCTCCCTGCGCGAGATTTTGTTATTTTGTTATGATTTGTTTTGTTTTTTTTTTCGCATTTACTTCTGATTCTCGTCCCAAGGGTATTTGGCAGTCGCGCTTACGTTTCTTTCCGGAAATGAAGCAATCTCGCTATCCATTTCTGGCACAGCCGTAATTATCAGTATACAACCCTAGCTTCCACGTAGCTACCAGCACGGCATACAAAGACAGTGTGAAAGAGAAAAAAAAAGACGACCCGTACTCCCATGGAATGCTGCACAGTGGGCATAAAGAACCAAAGACAAAAGTTTTCTAGCTTCGGCATGCTTGCTACCACACGCTGCACTTCAGGCGACAGATACTACGTAGTTTCAGACACAACCCTGACGCCAAAACTCTCCGTCCCCCTTGAGCTTGATGAGGGTGTAGCTGTCTGCATGGTGTACTCGCAACATGTACTTGGCTGGACCCTGGACACAGTCGACCAGTTCTCGAATCTGCCGATATATACACACAAATAGAGCCATGATTCGAGGCCGCATCCTCATCATCTCTCCCTCCCGCCCGTCAAGTTTGCGGCTTTTTCTCTTCCATTCGTCTTCTCGTCCCCGAAGCTGTCCAGAGCTTACCTTATTAGCTCCAGTTGAGCTCTTTTCTCCTTCTCCACGCCGCTAGCTCTACTTTCCAAGCTTTGCCTTTCTTCGTTTTTCCCACTGCAACTCTGCTCCATTTTGCTGCCAGATTGGCGCAGCGCTAGTGGAACTGCCTCCCCCAGTCTGGAGCCTTCTTTCTCTCCCCTCTCCTCCTCATCCTCCCCCCCTGTCTTCATGCAGGCTCCGGGCGACAGCTTCCGTGACATGGATAGCGTCGTTTTTAGCTTTGCATGTTCTTGTCCTTCGCGGCCGACCGAGTGGTTGCTGTGGGAAACCCCCAAGTCGCCAGAGATCGGCGTCAGATTTTTTAATCATTTTTACTATAATTCGGTTGGTCATTGAGCCCAATACTTTGTCAAGGATACCGGAAATAGCCCCAGTATCGGCCGCCCTTCTTTTTGCCACATACCACATTGGCCCCCCTCCCTGTACGACGTACGCTTGCTCGTTGATATACCAGTTGGGGGCTTTTTTTTTTAAGACGAGCCTCATGCCTCGCTTGCCGACACGTACACCTGGCGTAACAGATATATTGCTACCAGGCCTCGTCGCACAGATGTGATATGGGACGGCAG